>JNEY01000323.1:70588-81704 GCA_020875895.1 Aphelenchus avenae
CCCCCCCCCCCACCCTTACCGCACCCGGCGCACGCAGCGTCCTGCACCGCCACGTGCGACCGCCTCGCGACGCTATGTAATGTCATGGAACAACCATGCGACCCTTCTCTTGGGTCCTACGACAGCCGCGTGTGGAAATGGACTGGGGGGACACTAAGAGCTTCCTTATAAGTTGTGATGCGTGCGGAACGGGTGTTTACATCAAGGCGCAACGTAATCGCTGCCAAGGGTGAAGGGAGGGGCAAGGAAAGTCCAGTCTTACACTAGCTGCCATGCTCAGCCGAAACCTGGACTTGTGTAAACTGCCCCATTGATTCTTTGGGTATTTTTTTCCGAAACGGCTAGGGTCTCAAGAACATGCTGGGGACGGAGGTCAAGGCACTAACGCGATAGACCTACAGAGCGTGCTACAGTGGATAATCAATGCAGGCATATTCTTCTAGTTTCAGTCTTTTGTGCTGAGCTGGCGGCATGCCTAGCCCATGCAAGTCGAACGGCAGGACAGCATCGGGCAACCGATGTGCTGTCTGGCTGCTTTGCCATCACAAGAACTTAGAGTTACTTTAAACGTCAACCGGAGCTGGTCGCTAGCACTCCCTCCGATTAGCCCCAGGGCGCTCTAGGTTTCACCACCCGTCCAACTGATTAATTAGAGGGCTGCCCGACATTTAAGTTTCGGTAATATTTTAGAGCCGAAGACATTTCAGTCCGGCGACGTTGCAATATGAAGAGACATAAGAAACATGCGTAACCAGTCACAGGTACAGCATTCAAATACAACGCGGCCTGACATCGGTATCAGGAACGAGTGTATTCGTGCTAGGGGAACGTCCAGAACTTATGTTAGCTAAAAAAGCCGATTTTTGACGCCCCCTTTGTTAACAGTTGTTAACAGTCGCTCGACCCCCCCCCCCCCCTTGGTAGCTAACAAAAATTTTTAGGTCTTTTTACCTAGTGTGAATTCCGAATTTCGGTCGATTGCATGTGCCGGCATGGGTGCACGAAAATCGGAAGCAGGGAAAGGTCATAAAATGGCCCGCTGCAGGCGATACCAACGAAATTTTAGGGTTCAAATTTCTCATGCCAAGCAAAATTTCGCTTGGCGGCGCTTGCGGCGGGCGTGTTTTCACAGCCAGCTGTTAACGTTAACACCCGCTTGACCCCCCTCCTTCTTGTTAACAGTGGTTAACAACTGGCTGACCCCCCCCCTCCCCCATGTTATGCTAACATAATTTCTGGACGTTCCCTAGCCAGTTGAAGCACTCTGTTGGCGAAACTGTTGCTTCGGAAGTAACAGGAAAGTTGGATTTTATTTCAGTGTCAGTTTATTTAAAAAATATGGAGTCAGAACTTTCATGTCTAATAATGTGTTAGGAACTTCGTCCTCTCAGGGTCATCGCTTAGCCGCGAACGACAGTCTTGGACGTTCCGGGCCCGACGTATGGATTACCGACGTTGCGGTTGACAGTGCGCACGGACTCGCGCTTCACACGAGAGATGTTAAAATGAGTGCATGTTTACCAGTCGTGTTTATTTGTGTTGTCGTCCGGTTGGCATTCCTTCCTGTTTCCGCTACGTTGCACACGTGCAAAAAGTGAGATGGGAAGGAATTAGAGGAAAACATCGGTTTGCGGTCGGAAAGGAACGCATCCCTTCTGGGTACTAAAGTGCAGTAAACACTTCCCCAGTTCAAACACGTCGACAAAAAATAACAAACATAGTTAGGTGCATTTAGAACGGATGAGCCGCATGCACCCATGGAGAAAACCTGTTTGCTTTCGCGAGTAGGAGGTGCACCGCTTCCTGGTACTCAAGGTCAGTAAGCAGCGTCTGATGCAAAGTGCGTCCACGAAAGCAGTAAACATAGTTAGTGTGTGTATAATTCTAAAAACTGCCACATATTCTCGGTTTTCAACGAATGAAAAGTGCGAAGGTTCACGGTTTCTTTGCATCGAGTTGCAAAGCTAATGAACAGCTGCTACGCGGCAGAACATCGCTGTCTTTAAGCTGTTTTGACGATTTTTCCACATTTCAAAAGAGACCATTATTTTTCCAGCTTTGCCGTGTTTTCTGTGTGGGGAGACCGTCTAACGGTTGCGGCTTCGAGAACTTAGGGGAGACAGTAAAACTTTCAAAAACGCCCAGTGCGAAAAGGTGATAGACGTACCCGCTGAGAGCCGATGCGATGAATACGAAGAGCAGGAGCAGCCACACATACTTCGACATATTGCTGTTGCACTGGGGAAAGTCTATCAGATGCAGGCCTCTAAACGACGCAGATGCGATTTTAACTTGCAAAAAGACTCAAGAAGTCAAAAGGCAGGACCGTGACAATGACTCAAGGGCAACAAAGAGCAGACTTAAAAGTGGTGGCGAGAACGGAGAACTGAAGTGCTTATATAAACGCGCAACTTAGACACTGTCAAGGTAGAGGGGAGGGGCAATGAAACTGGTCTTAAACCGTCAAGAATCCGACATTAGACTGATCAAGAGAACACATAATAAAACGGCGATGATTCAAGCATACAAAAAAGATATTCTGTTTTCTAAAGATACTCAGTTAGCCGAATGTCGATTGACACCTCTGAATTCGTGATACTGTCGGCATTTTTAGGAATAACTGCTGTTGCTTTTTAGTATCGGTAAGGGCTCTGTAAGGACGACAAGGCTCACAAGTCTTGCGCTTTCATATTGTGGAGGCCCATTGAACTTTAATTTATTCCTCTTTATTGTTCTCTAGAGGCTTGAAGCTTTTGATCGTTCACACTAACAAGGAAGGAAATATGCGCTTATCAGAATGCTACTTACGGACGCTACAATGGCCACATAGGGTAGCGCGCATCACTGTGACGACGACACTTCTCAAGGTTTATTGGCGTAGGACAGAAGGTCGAATACAACGCACTGCTTCCATGAAAGTAGCCTTAAGAAGAATTTAAATATTGTATCTTCTAAGAGCTCACATGGCTCGAAGAAGCTGTTCTGTCGCAACTTGACATTGCGAAATGGAGATCTGCTAGGTTGTTTCAGAAACGCACAATGCCTAGCGGCTGTCCCGCTTCAGATGATCATGCGCGCCTCCTTTCGGGAAGCCGTAGGCTTTGTAACAATGCGTTTGCAAGTACAAAAAGCGCTTCTTCAAGGTGAAGAGAACTAAAATTGTGGCAGATCTGCACTTCGCCACGTGCGTATAGCGTGGAAGTTCAACCGACCATGGTTTCATTCCCCAGGGTCCCAAGTAGGCTCAACATCGTAAGCGCAAGGACGGTAAGGATGACTCCACCATGCCTTTCCGCTTGGTATTCTTGGGTCGAGCGAACGACGGCAGTAAGTAGTTACCTGGTTAACGCACTCCTAATTCTACTCGTCGTGTTTCGGACGCCGCGAAACTTGCGCATGTACAGGCAAATGCTCATCTGCAATTCACTTGTCGACCTTTTCTTCACGACAACGTCGCTGGTGATCGAACTAGTAAGTGCAAACGCGTCGCAACCAATAGGGCATCCTCAAACTGACCTTGGAACTTCGGCCCTTGGAACCGTACGGAGGAGTTTTTGATTGCCTCCTTTATGGGACAGCCGTACCATTTTTGGGCTTGCCCGACTACCCGCCGGAAATCAGCTTTGCACGCCCATGTTCCGAGTTGAAGGTTGACAAAACGAAATAATACGTAAACGCATCAAGCGTTGCACAAGCCGCCCCTTATTTTGAGTTGTCCGGAAATTCGGCAAATTTCATCCGACGGCCCGTGGACGCTGAGGAAGCTATTTACTATTCCCTCTTACAGTTTTCCGTCCATTTCCAGTATAAGTTTCAGCGAATGTATTCGATCGGTGACATCGTCGTCTACTCAGTTACGGCATTGCCATGGACGTCCTTGCACACAAAGTTCGTGGCGTCCGTTGTTTTCTGGTTTTCGCTTCATTTGACCATTTTTGTCGCTACGGTGCCCTTTATCATCCGCTATTTTGCGGTGTGCAAGTATGTTTGTCCGGTTCTTTGATCCTGAGACAAACGTGTTCGTTCGGCTTGCAGGAACCAACATCTTAGTCGCTGGAAGTTTGCACTACTGTATAGCGTCGAAGTCCTGATAGCTTTAATTGCGTCATCGACACTATACTTCGCATGGTGGCCTGAAGTTGTGACGATGAATCTCCGGTTTCCACCCGACTCCATGCCATGCGTCGACCTCGGTGCAATACCGTCGTTCTTGTCGAGCGAAACGGTAAGCTGGCACCTGTCACGGTCCGCGCAAAAAAATACACATCAACTATTGAACGAGTTGAAAATAAATCCGCTTTCCCATTTTACAACTACGGACTTGCATGCGAAAGATCCCTTCAGGCGAATCCCCGCGTAGCATCGGTTTTGGGCATGTACATCGTACTGATTCTCATTCACTACATAGTCATCGTTTTCTGCGGTCTGTCGATCTCGCGTCGAGTCAAGCAGTCAAGCCAGGATAGTCGAGCGGTCGAATCGCAGCACCGACAAATAACGCGGGTGATCGTCTTCCAGGTATGTACGTCCTCCAGTAGAATGAAATAGGGTCCGGTGCTATACTGGATTGCTTAGTCGCGTTATTCATTGCAGTTTAACGGGCCCGAATACCGCAGTGCGTCGGATCCGTGCCGTTCCACGTAATTTTCAGTGGGAACGGTAGGGAATTTTGAGCAAACGCAGCGGAAAAAGGGACTGGCGACTTTCAGAACGGACGGACAAAGACACAAATCCAGTGTTAATCCTACAGTTTCCAAAAACAAAATGCTTATACTTAGGCACTGACTCCATTCATCGTCGCCGCACTACCAGTTCTCGCCGGTGTTTCGGGCATGCTCTTCTCAGTTCGTTGCTTGGACGTACTCAACGAATTGGGGCCGACATTGGTGGCGTGGATCCCGGTGCTCAACCCCATCTTTGCGATCTACTTCGTACGGTCCTACCGCCGAAGTTTTCTTGTAGCGCTGCGCATAGGCAACGCAGCCGTCTCGTCTGAGCAGAATACGCCGAATAATTCTCCAGCTGGGCATTAGCTGCATACCTCTTCGCCAGTAAAGATAGTCTTCAAATCATTTTTGATGCTGTTTGCAGTGGCTATTGTGCATACGAGTGACCACCGAATAGCTCTGGGTCTCAAAGACGCTCTTATCCTGCTTGTTTCAGCGATGAACAGTAACCATGAGGCTCCGTTCCGCTCCAAGAGTTACGTTGTGTGTCTACACTAGTAACGAATCTCCCCGTTATCTCGGATTGACATTTTCCACGCCTTAGACACGCTCCCAGGCTGGACTTTCGTTCGCCGTAGCAGCGAAGCTCGAATGCTCAGATTCAGCGTGAAGTAAATAACCGGCGGTGCACCTGCAACGAAGAGAATTACATTTTGGGGAACTGAAGAGGTGCGGCACGTACCATGAATGCAGAACCAGGCGAAAGTGCACAGCATCGGGACGAGCGGAGGAGCGGGGTAGAACTGGAAGTAGACGTAGACGACGCTGGGTACGGCGGTGAGGACGGCGAGAACGATGACTTGGACGAAGGACTTAAACGATTTATGCATGCTAGTCGTCCGTATACGGTCATGGGCCCACTATATCCCGTGCGCTATTTGCCCGCCTGAGCGGCTGGCAGAGGCAGAAAACGGGGACCATTTTAACGCCGATCTACTCGTTCTGAACTTCCTAACGAGCAGTTAAAACCGACCCGCCACAAGCGACGCTAACGAATTTTGGTCAGAAATAGACTAATCTAGAAAAAATAGCCTTTCGCCTGCGCAAACGTACAAGCAGAGTCGCTAGTCGGGCTTCATGAGAATTTGTACCACGGACATACTATGCTTGCAAGCTTAACGGAATGCTTAGGTCCGCTCCTGGAAATTTGGATAGAATGAAACAACGTCTAAGCTCGGTCTGTAAGCTGCGCACTTTTACAGTCGGTACCGCGCAGTACCCATAAATGCACGCATCCGTGTTTCTGCATGCGGTACCGCTTAGTACGCTGCATGCACACACCTTGGGATCCTGCACGCATTCCCCCCGTACGTCGTTCTTTTCCTGATACTAGTCTTGGAATCCCTGTAAGTCATGCTGCAGGATCTGCTACCGCTAAAGTTCGTATCATGCGGTCCCGTCTGATACGCATGACTGCAAGAATTTGAACTTTGAAATGCAAGAGTCCAAACCCTGCGTGATACATAATGTAGCCAGGAGGTTTCTTGCATGCATGTTGCATACGGCCTGCTTTTATGGCGAGCTAAGCGCCTACTGACGTACGCTTTACTCTCGGTGAGAGGTAAGCCGCTGGACTCCAGTTCTGCCGCACAGCATGACTGCGAACACGATGTAGATCACCGGAAGGGCAATTGCAGTCGAGATGTTGACGACGAGATGAAGCTTATTGACGTACTGGACCAAACTTGTCGGGTTTACCGCCAATAAGCACACCGAAACGTACGCGAATTCCGTAGTCGTCGAAGTACCCCAGGTGCGGATTCGCTACATACGCGAAGAGCAAGCCGTTGTACATGAGTGGCTGTTGGAACAGAGAGACAACGGATACGGTTAGCGGAGCCAAAAGCCAGTAGTACGTCCTTCGACCTCCGAACAGTTCTCGAGCCAGGTAGGGTCGGCTAATCGTTAAGCATCTATCCACCGCTAGCAGTACGCTTGTGGTCATATGGGCTCCCCAAAGAGCTAAAAGCGTCTGCATCAGTGTCGGTGAGGAAAAGGACAGCGTATCTTGCAAATAGAAAAATGGTATGGATAAGTCTCGTAAATTTAGTCGCACACGCTTGATGATGTAGGAATTTAGCTGCTACGTTATTAGAGAAAACTGACCGGAAACGACAGTGCCGACCGCATAGATCAATGCCGGGTACGTACAATACATCGCGCCTTGCATTGCAAATATTCCTCTAAATTTGAAAACCGACTTTCTTAGTGTAGCACTGTTAAATGCGTACGAGAGAAGCATGTTCATTGGCATCGTACACACGTCGATGGCACCAAGGAATGTCATTAACTTGTAGCACGACTGTTGACGATACGAATTGCTCGAGATTGCGCAAAGACATGGAATGTAAAGAACCTGAAAAACGTGCTAAACAAATAAAAAAAGATGTTTAGGGCACTTGGGCATAAAAATGGCTGCATTGAAATACCGTATTTCCTGAAATATAACCCCCCCCCCCAAAAAAATATAACCCCGCCCCCAAAGATATACCCCATGGGGTATATTTTTTACGCAAAAGCAAATGCTCCTCTTGGTTACCAGGGCTACTTTTTAACCCTTTTCTATGCCTGTAAGTCTTTTTTAAGCGCTTTTACGTTATCCCAACAGCTATACAAACACATATTTAAACATAAAAAATTTGTTGTCCACCTCAGGTCGTCCCAACCAAAGGGGGGTCTCGTGTTCATATGGGACTTGTTTCAATACGCACCAAAGCATAGACGAAATTTTGCGTGCATAATTAATGCCTTGTCATATGCGGTTGGATTTCAGAGGATTGAACGCGTACTTTTTTTGGCAATAACTGACGTCTCGAGTGGTAAATTATCTCGTGACTCATTGCGTCATCAAACGTCATCCACATGCGTTCGCACCCGACAAAAACCGTCCGAAGACGTGAACGGGGACGCTGAAGGGCACTTCAACTCCCCGTCGCGAGAAGAATGCCTTGTTTAGTACTTACCGCACTGCATGGTCGTTTCCATTTTTCCATTGTTTTCATTGTCGTTCGTCGTTTACGTGGCGGTCGTCGCAATCTTAAAGGTTTAGACGGCTTATCCGACATGGAACTTTGCCCGTACATGTTTCCCATATTCGCCATTATCATTTTCATCATCATGCTTTCGTCGGTATTTTTCTAAGGTGAGTTGTTTTGGCGGTACAAGATAGGTGAGTGCACAGTTTAGCGCCGCTTTCGCGCGGAGACGTCTACTTTGCAATTCGAAAGCATTTCGTCACGTACATCTACGACGACAATATTTGTAGTTTTCCGTATCTTTGTTCCAAAATAAACTTTGCAAAAACCGGCAATTTGTGATTTGTAATGCCGTCCAAGAGGCTCGATTATCCGCCTACAGCTTCCTCTTCCGGGAGAACCGCCACGAAGATCACTTCCGGGCCTTCATGAGGTCACGTTTCTTCTTCCAGAGCGAACTTCGTCGAGACGAATGTTCCCACGCGATTTTCCGGAAAAGAACGACGAACGAGTCGTCCGGAAGAGTGCGCAAGCATGACAGACGCCTTGTAGCGCACCAATCAGCCCATGTCCAGGCGACTAACACCCCGGTCCCAATGCATCCGTGATCCGTGATCCGTGCATCCGTGCCCGGAAATGGGTGGTCCCAATGAATGATTTTCACGGAATCCGTGCACGGAGTCCATGACCGTGAAATTTCCACGTCCGTGCATTGGGACCACCCAACGGTTCCGTGATCCATGATCCGCATTGCGAATCACGGACACGGATTCCGTGAAATTGGGTTCACGGACGCCCGTGATCCGTGAAAAAGTGCCCAGATTCCGTGCACGGAAGGGGATCAAATGAGTTTGATCCCTTCCGTGCACGGACGTCCGTGAAATGATTTTCTAGGCCACCCAAGGGGGGACCCTTCATGTAGCCTGAAATCCACTACCTCCAAAAATGCTGAAATTCAACAGGGTGGCACATTTTTGCATGCTGATAGCAAAAATCGCATTCGTTTCTCGAAATTTAACGTTTTTTTCAAACAGCTCCAAACTTTGTCAGATGCTATGGAAACCCAATACTAGCCCAATAGTGCACTCCGGTCGAGAACATTGCCCGGTATTTCTGCAAAAACACAAAATATTTGATCTTCTGGATTTCACGGATCACGGACCACGGATCCGTGCTGCATTGGAACCAGGGTGTAAAGAGGTACATGGCGGGACAAATAGCCAAAACGTGGGAGTTGTATAACGCAAATCGAATCTAGGCCTCACAACTGACAAGTCAGCATGAAAAAGGTTGGTATTTTTAAACAAAACATATAAGGACGTTGTACTGTGCTCACTGCAATGACAAGTAGCGAATGTAGTCCTCCAAGTTCTTGCGGTTATGCAGCCGAAGACCCTTCTTAAGAGCAAATGGCAAACCCACGGAGAAGCTCATCGGCGGCACAATGTCCACCGGTGTCCTGGCTAGGCCGCAGTTGGCGAGCGAAAAGACGCAGCGAGACTTGCCGGTCCAATGCCTCAGAGGCGCGCTAAAAGCGTATGTTTAGACGAGCTGAAATGCACTGAAGAACGGTATGCGATTGTTCGTTTTATGCCAAAAGAAGTCTAATTGTCTTTATCTAAAAAGGTAAACGTTGTATCTGTCGTCGGAAGCCAGAAATTCCATTGAATCTTGGTGGTTTTCCTGAGGTTTATGGCAAGCTGTACAGATCGGAGCAGGCGGGACGGACGGGGAGAGCTTCTTCGACGGCACGGTATCCGCATCACTCTAGGTAATCACGGTTCGAAAGGATAACGCATGAAACGCTATCCGTTGCCTACAGACGATGCGGTTGACGTTCGCTTCGGTCAACGTCCAGGTGCACCTCGGGCGGTGGCTTTTTTGGTTTTAAATGGTATATTACTTTCTGTAAGCATCCACAACCTTGGCTATGAATGATTATTCGGAAGAAATCGATTTTGTTTTACCTGACGGCTGTCTTACGATTCAAGCAGTGGTAAGATGAGTTAAATGCATTACCGGACGTATCAGCAAATTGTAATTATGAAAAGTGTTGTGTAATTTGCGTCAACCTATGATGTAAACGAGTGTAGAAAAATTAAACAGCACGCTTTTCGTTTAGGCAGACTATGCGCTTTTACCTGATGAAATAGTGGCCAGCCTTTTCCTGGTGGCTGCCATCGCAAGTGCTGTACAACTGCTTCGACGTACCGCCGATACGATGCACGTGTACGTGGTGAACATGACCGTCGCGGACTTACTGCTCGCAGGTACGACGCTCTCTTCTTGGTTTTGCAAAACAGCTCGAACTTACCAGTGTTCCGAATGTGAAACACCAGGATGGTCTTTTCGGCCCTTTGTAAGAGAAGTTGCAAAGTCGAAATTATAATCCAGAAATTGTCGGAAACCGTGGATGCCTTATACTTAGACGCCCGTACCGTGTTCCGTACGGTGATGTACTGCGTACCGTATTGCACGGTCCGGGGAACAGCGCGGCGCAAGTCAGTACGGGTTGGCGCTATCTACTACGCTCAATCGAGGTAAGTCGCTTTCGAGACACTCGGACCGAACTAAGAATGCGATTTTCAAATTTCTCGCCATTGGAAACCCCTATAGACATTTTTGCGGTTCATTATAAGCTCATGCTTTTTATATGCAAAATACTTACGCAATCACCCTCACTTGCGTTGAGTTCGGACGCATTCAATTTCTTGATTTTAGCGCGTTGCGACGGTCTGAGAGGCATCGGTCGTCTATGCAATGGCCGCGTCATCCTTTACCGACGCCCTATTGACCGGGAGACATTTTGCTAACGGTCAGTGTAAATGACATCATTTGGAACGGTTAGCTTCTTCGCTCCCCTTTGCTCGGGTCATTCGGTACCATCTATCGCCCGGTACCGGACGGGAGGGAATGACCCCCCCCCCCTAAGCGTCCTCCCACCCCGTATGAGCATATATAAGACGCGAGTAACATCATTCACTTTAATCCAAAACAGAACATGACTACGCTTTCCATCCCGAATTCTGCCCTTGTGGCCTTTTTCCAGTGCCCCGTGTGCTACGAGCCTGCAATGCCCCCGTACCTCTGGTGCCCCACCGGTGGTCACGTGGTGTGCAACAGTTGCTTGAAGCAAGTGAAGTCCTGCCCCGTCTGCCGAGGCCTCAAACGTAAAGCAATAATCTTGTCCTCATTACACTCCGTTCATACTTTAGCCATCTACCGAAACCTCTTCAATATCTCGCGCTGTCGGTCAGACGTGCGGTATACATTTCGCTTTTCGTCTGGGCGGCGTGCCTCACGTTAGCTTCGTGGCGAAGTTGTCCAGTTCTATGCTAAGCTTAGATACGTCGGTTTAGAACGGACCTTTGGGGCTATCTTCATACCAGGGATGCATTCTGATTCTGAATTCTG
>JNEY01000323.1:89753-114649 GCA_020875895.1 Aphelenchus avenae
AGCATGCAGCTGGTTATCGCTCCGTCAACGGCCAACAACGTCGTCGCATGTTCCCCGATGTATTGTGACAAAATAACGTTGGAAATCTGAAAGCAATCTGACGGATGGTACGAGATGAGCGGCGTCAGTGCGTAACGACGCACTCCCCTACCAGTGGGACCAGGAGCGCCGCTAGCGAAGGAACGACACAGCAAACACATTCGACGACAATCGTGACTTTTACGACTCGATCGTTCTAAAAGGTAAATATCAAAAGCTCAGAGTCGTTAGTCGTAGTATGCTCTTCTCGAAGCGAAAGGTAGAACTAGCATTACTGCACGGGCTCAGTATGCAAATTACACGCTTTTTCCCTTCGCGAAAAATATTGAACAATGCATTCCACTAGGCGTCAACAGAGGGGCCGGCGTTGAAAAATCCATATGCCTCCTTCCAGTCAGTATGCAAAACCCGACGCTTATGTACAAATACTTACCACATTTAATACCGACGAAGACGTCCGGAGTAAGTAGAAAAACACTATGCTGACAACGAAAGCGAGCGCACTGAACGTGGCCTTCAGGAAGCGACTGCCCTCCATATGGTACTTAGTCGCCAGGCATATGAACTGCATGCAAGAGACTGAAATTCCGTCGACACCTTGATCTTTCTGTCCTGGAAATGTACCTGTGTTCCCGCTAAGTGGCAGTTCAGCCAAGCTGTACCCTAGGGGAATGCAAGCACATAGTCCGAGAGTGACGAGTTCCGACGCAAGCAAGAGCTTCTTGTATCGATGCGCGTAGCCGTATGAAGCGTTCAGAGACAGGCAGCGTTCCAGCGTCAAAAAGAAGAACGCGACTGGTGAGAGCCCATAGTAGAGCTGTATACCGATGCCCGTCCAGAACATCGCGTGCGGGTTGTACCTAAGAATGCAACGTAAATATTTAATTAAACAAAGAAACCAGATCATGGCGATGCTCACAGGTATGCACCTACTTCAGCTTAAGGTCTTGGGTTTTTCGGTCTAAGTTGATTTAGAGGGCATCCTGTCTCCTGCAAATGAACCAAACCTGAGTTCGATAGCCTGCCTTTTGAGAGTCGATAGCAATATGAGACAAGAGTCCCACGTATTGGCTTAAACCATTTTCATGCACTGTAAGCGACCAAACTATGGCTTAGAAAAATGCAGAAAACGGCTGACTCTCAAATGATAGTCTCTCACACTCTCGTTTAGGTTCACTTTAGGTTAGGTTCACTCGAAGGAATCCTCGTAAAGCAACGAGCGGGCTCATATGCAACTTCTCTCTAACTGCAGCAAAAAGCTTACCTGGCTTCTAGCCCGCTAAAGCCTACAACACAATACAGGTGGTACGTATACGAGTAGATGCTGTTCAGTAGGTGGCACCAGACAAAGACGCGCAGCGTGTTCGATAAGTTGCACCTAATGCGATATTTCTGCGCAACCGACAGATAGATCAACCGAGATAGCGAAATAACGGTGATTGTCTTGCAAAGCAGACTGACCACATTTTGGAACAATCGCAGGTAAACGAGAAAGACACTTTCTGCCATCTAAACGCATAGTAGTCTTCCTAGCGAAGCTCGGACCGAGGTTGAAGTGCCGTATGGCGGGAAGGTGTTTTTGTTGGTGGAGGCAAGCCGAATTATGGGCGGACCACAGAGTAATCCCTACATTTCTTAGTTTTCCCCGCACCATATTCCCGACCTTCCCTCCATACGGCATTTCCAAACCAGATCGGCGACTCTTAAATCCTATGGGGAGCGAGTCTGTGAATGCAAAGGTAACCGGAGGAAGAGTTGACTACAACTAAGGCTTCGTACCGATGTTAGGCGAGTCAACGACATTTTACGTTGATGCTCAGTAGGAATGTACCTGCAGCTGAGTAGAATCGTATACTTTTAGCCTATGCCGTCCCGTGCATGTATGCCTCATTAGGACCTCGTAGACTGTTTCCACTCATTGAAGGACAACATCACTACAACGCTAAGCAAAGCTACGCTACAAGTGCATTCGAGTCTGCTCGGTGCTCGGCATTTTGGCCCGACCGTAGCATGCTCCGCCGCTGAATGCGAAAAGCACACTGCGTATGCGTTCGGCTTTTGACGCGTCCTTTGAGCGTGCCAGCATCGTGCCAAAGATGGTGTTTGCGAAACTTTACCATCATAGGGCGGAGGGTTCCTTTATTCACCGTCAAGGCCTCCCAAGAGACTTGCAGCGCACTTGAAACCGCTTAGAAAGCAATACCAGACTTGAGCACTCGTAAAAATTTATGGCCGGTTTGCTAGTATATCGGGAACCGAAAGCTTATAGGCCTCCTTTGGTTGCGGCATTAGGCATCAGGCACTTTTCCGGCATTAGGGTCGTGTCATTTTCATTCACAATGCATGCTTGGTGCATTCCAAGAGTTTTCGAAGGTTACTGTAGCGAACGCAGTGAGAAAAAACTGCCCTTATAAAGATAGCGACGAGTTCTCCCACAAAATTCTTCCACTCCTCTCTAATGGTAAAGTGTTCGCGTGATAAGAAGTCTACCATCACGGCTGTGGTATTCACTCTATGAGAATCTGGCGGTGGTCAAGGCTGGGCATGTGCAGATCATGGGTTTAGGAAAAAAACTGCCCTTTAAGCCAGTGTGCCGGTCCTTGGAGCACAGTCCGGCCGGTCCCGGTAGTCGTATGGTGCATGAACATAACCGTTCGTTGTCGACAGCGTAGTTCGAAGTATCGGCTCGCGGCATGTCGACGTTACCAAAGAGAATGCACCCGTGATACCGCTTCGTCTAATGCCCCGAACAAACCTAGCGTCAACTGGAATTCCGGGACGGTTTCCCGACACTGTACGGTCAGAAACGAAGCACTCTTGATGTTTCCGATGTTTTTTTGTGTCCAATGATCACCGTTCAAGCATCAAAGTGTGCGAAAAGATAATCGGACTCGAAGTGCGCGATTTTTTTAACACGTTTATCTTGTCAGCATGATGCTATACGGTTCGCGATCAGCCCTCGACGGCGGTCTCAATCGGCGCCATCTGACACAGCGCCGGGAATTCGTTGAAGCACAAGTTTGGGACCCAACGGCTTTTCGTCCAGTCTCTCGGGGAGTTGATGTCGACAATCATCGTAGCGCATCTCGAATTAGTGTCCATGCGGATCCAGTTTGTTTTGTCCATGTCGGCACAAGTTTTGGGTGCTTCACCGTCGCCGATCCAGTTCTAAAGAGGTCTATATGCAACGCAAGTACCGAACTAAGTCGGCAAAATGACATTTCGAAGGACGTTGTCTTGAAGGGATGGCCTCGAACTTCGGATGCGATTCGTAAGCTTCGCAAACTCGGCGTCATTTTACTTCATGTTTGTAAACTCGGTAAAAAGACCAATCTTTAGTAGCTACACTGGATACAAGGCGTCGTCAGTAAATATTTCATGACTACGGTAAAATTTACATTAAAAATTTCGGCAGCGCCGCCTGCGGCGTGCTGGTTTTTTTTCGCTTCCTTTTTTAGTCCCCCCCCCCCCGCCAGCGCACTTGACTCCGGTTTGAATTTCGAAATCACAATCCCTTGCTTCGGGAACGAATGTACATATGGGTGCATTTCCCGGTCGATTAGCATTCGAAAACGGGTTGTTGTACAGCGAGGACGTTGTTAAATCACTTAAGTTCAAGAATACCGACGCTTTGATTACGCATTGCCCTGTCCATGCACACGTGCTGCTTGGGCTTAAAGGCACGGTTGCTGTTTTAGATAAAGGTCGGCACTCGTCACCCGTACGCCGTACGGTACTGACCCTCCACATACCGTACTGCCTTACCGCAGTACGGCCAGTACTGCACGATAATTCCCCTAATGCGGTACGATACGGCTCCTGTACGGCCCGTAGACGTTATAAAGTATCAGGAAATCACAGCCGTACCGTACTGCCATACCGAACCTCCATCCGTAGAACGGATTCTAGACCATGTGCCGTACCGTACTGGCCCTTTCCCGTACGTCCTGGCGTACCGTGGTAGGGCACGGCCGGACTACCAGTACGGTTACCGAACTTTAGTGTGTTAGGACCTAATATTTAACGCAGGTGACGTCTGACTAAGAGCTACACGGTTCTCCGTTTGAGGCTTACCTGGAACTTTACTTCGCTGCAGTCCAGCCAAGCCCACCGACAAGGCGCATCTTGGACCGCGTAGATGCCGATCCAAACGTAGGACGAATTCGGAGAGCGCGCCATGTCTGAAAGCGTCTGTTCGGATATGCATCGAAGACGGAACGCAGCTGTGCTTCCGCATGCGAGCTTGGACTGGAACTTACAAGAAAGAAAGTTGTTGGCTTCGATGCTGTGAATTGACGCTAGTTGGCCGCCGTAGTTTGAGCATGCCGCCTTTGCATCTTTAAAGTTCAGTGACTGGGTGATCTGAAATTCACCCGTCATATAAGCGTTGGGATAAAGGGCAAAAAGTTTCGAAATAGTGTGAATGTAGCCCCAGCGTGGCACGCGGTTTCTCCGATGTTATACGATAAAATTTTTGCAAACATATCGGAGGGTAGCATGAAGATAATTTCGACAGCTTTTAGGAAAAATGCATGATGCATGCCCTACGTCAGACATGCATGCATGCAGTCATGCGTACCAAATGGTACCGCATGCTACGGAATGCAGGACGGTTCAGACGGCATGACATGTTGTATACAGTCATGCGAATTAGGCGCTTATGCAAAATGAAGCATGTAATTTTCCCGTGCCGAATGGCTGAATCCGACAACGGCATGCATGCCGTCGGTCGTACAACGCAGGAAGCGTGCATGCGTGGCATGCTGGATAGCTGGCATGTGTTCTTGCCAAGTTGTTCAAGCACTGTGAAAAACCTTCAAGTCTCTTAGCCTTCAAACCAGCCGTTCAGAGTACCTAAACGGTTACGATCGTTCAGGACTCTTTCAGACCCGCAAGCGTCGCTGCGAGTGCGTTAGGCGAGAGGCTAGTAGGGATAAAGTCTCCTCCTTCGCTACATTCCGGTGTTGAAGTGTCGGTGGATAGTATCATCCACTAAATTAAGCCAGAATTTTTTTGGCCTCGATAGGTTTTCGGCAGCGCTTGCTGTCTTACTGAACTCGCCATTTTTTCTATGCGACTTACGTTATGGCACATTCCTGTCGTCTCGCTGTACACCCATCCTGGCAGGCAGTTTCTAAGCACTGTGGACACAGGAGCAGGAGCACAAAAGATGGTGGCTGCACTGGTGGCAATGATCGCTATGCACAAGTAAAACCCTTTCGAGCAGAACATCGGGACCTCGGAAACTCACGTAAAATACTCTTTGACGGAGACCCAGATTCTTTTATGTGCTTCTTTCTGCTAGAGGTCGCATCATAATGTTGTTGTAAGCCATCGATGCGACGCGGTAAGCCGCTTAAGGACGGGCTTTTGTCATGTGCTGTCGCCGCTTAAGCGAAGCGAAACACCTTCAGGGCCCTGATAAGAACGTACGGGTTCGTCGAACGCACTTGCTGTACCTAGCACGCAATAGCATGGCTGCTGGTAGAAAAGTACCCGCAAACGCTGTGACGGATGGAGTTACGTTTTAAGAAAGGAAGTTATGTAAAAAAAATCGTGGAAAGCATACAGCTTACTTTAGCTCAAAGTACGAACATCGAAGATCTGGCTGAGCGTTGCCCTACTTCAGTAGAATGTATTTGTAGCAGATATAAGCACAAGCCGCTCAGACGCCAGTGCGCAACGCTAGCTTGTTTGGAGGCGACATAGAATATATGTGAAAACGGTGTCAGTCGTAATGAGCGATTTGCTGAGTCGATAACAATCAATGACGGAAGCGCATCAAAATGACCTCCTTATGGTCAATGCGGTCGCTGAATGCGTCAACAACGCGTCTCGTTGTCGTTCAATATTGATAAGCGTCTTTTACCTAGCGCATTTTCCCGTCCTTTTACTTACTTTGGATGAAAAATACGGCGGATTATTAGTTTCACTGCACACTTTTCACTACGTACCGAACTAGTTGAGTTGACCCAGTTACACGCTCAAGCATACATTTCGATCAGAAGTCAGCGTTCCAGCGTTCCACTTCATGAAACTATGCTACAAGTTTGGAACATTTTGCTAAAAATTTCGCGGTGATAGATTACCATTAACGCCATTGCATTTGGTTTTTTTGACTGCATTCGCATTCTAATTTTGCCGAGTTTACAAATGTCTTAGTGTATGCATTTTGAGGTGCTTTTTGGCTAACCCTAGTGCGTCTTTTCGAATGCTATTCCTAGCTCTGTTCCGAGCATTCCTGCTGAGTATTATCGCCGAAGGAAGGTCACTTGATGAACTGGTTTAAACTGGAAGATCAAGGTCGAGAGCATAGAGAACCGGCATCCTTTCCCGTAATTTTCGCTTGCTCTGAGCGGGCTCCTACCCGCGTCTGTTTACGACTTCGGTGACGGCTCCCGCGAACGTTGGTCAACTGTTTGGGAACCATCAACGTCCAGTCTGCGGCTTACGCCTATATAATATGTCTGCACTAAACAATCGTCCAGTTTGGCCTGCTGCCTTAACGCTGTACTTGGCTTAACTTCACGGCTACACACACTGTCCTTCCAGGTCGCATTAAACTCAAGTATTTTCACCCGAATCGCACTGTGCGTCGATTCGCTATGTCGTCGTCAGGCAGCAGCCGAAGTGGTGATACGCCGCAATCGGGTGACCAGCGGTCTTGCGAGAAGAAACGAGTTGGCGCTCCCTATAAGCGATGCCCCGATCCCGACCATGAAGACCCTTTGAAGCGAGGATGCGGAAGGATGCCAACCGAAGAAACCGCGAAAAACGTATGCGGACCACGTCCCTTCCTTAATTTCTACAAAAAAGCTACCGAGCGTGCTGGCTAACGAGGTAGTTCCCGCACTTCGGATTCCTATGGCGAGACCACTAACAGTTCAAAGCGGGCCTACACCGTAGGTGATTAAACGACAACCTGGATCCATTATAGAAAATTGTTGGTGTGTGTCCGATAGCGCCGACCTCTGCGACAGGCGTCGGATTTCGAGTTTGCCCGCATTTTCGCAGAATACACTCTCATAGCAAAATTTTTCAAGATGGACTAGCGTCATTTGCGTGCAACAAAAATTACCTGTATTTTAGTGTCCTCGCTGCGCTAAGAAGCTGAGGAACAGGGTGGACAAGCAACGCAGCAGAAGCAGGAATCCAAGAACGAAGAGTGGGTCGAGCAGTGAGGATGCTGGAAAGAATAAAATGGTGAAGAAACTTCTACTAACATAGTTGTGCAGTAAATGCCAGACAAGATCCTACTGCGATTTTCTTCAGACCGACGGAGCCCAGCTTGTTGACCAAGTGCGTCAGCTGGCGGCGAACGCTCTGTATCAACTTTCGGGCTGCGATCACTGCTCGTCCATCCTCCAGCAGTTGGAAGCGGAGCTCGCCGGCTTGCTTGGAGACCTATTCGAACCTTATCCGCGGGCTGACAACGTTGGGACGGAGGACGCCGAAGAATGGCCCGTCTCGGATGGCGCCAGTGCCGAAGGTAAGCAAACCAATGGCTCTCAACAAAGGTGGCTCACCAAGCTGTCATGGATTAAAGACTGCGTTCGTCAGATTCCCCAACGGTGTTGTCTGTTTTTTTCGAGTAACTTTTTCTCCCCAATGTCCATATTGGCCGAAATTGCCCAGAACCCTAGTCAGCAAGAGAACTTCGGATTCGGTCGAAACTCGAACTCGTTTCCGCTTATTTTTCGCCTTTGGATTCGGATTCGGTTTAATTATTGATTTGATTCCTTTGTCACTGGTTCAGACGCTCCGTCTGGCAGTCAAGTGGTCACTACTCCAGAGATCTACTTGCCGACACAACAACTCTACAGCGCACCTTCGACTGTACAAGGCCAGTTCGCTGTCTACGCGCCCCCGACGCCGAGCAGCCTTCAGAATTACGTCCGTCACGCTTCGGCAGGCGACGCCGCTCAGTCGATAGCGGCTCCGAATCGGGTGAGAAACTGCGATCTCGCGAAGGACCCGACAAGGGGACGTTATTTAAAAAAAAACTGGAAAGAATGCCCTTTATCACGTGTTTCGGGATTTCGCCACGCCATTTCCGAGATCGTTTTCGAAAATTGTTCAGAAAAGGATGAAAAGGCCTTCATGCGGTACCGATGGAATTTCTGATGCTGAAAGTCGTGATCTCCTATGGAGTATAGCTGCCCTTAGAATAGCTCTTGGAACCAATTAAATTAGTGGGCCTTGGATTTTTCTGGGTGTGGGCGTCCTCCTCTCCGGGGACTACCTATGAGTCGATAAGAACTAGTCCATGCTTTAGCAGTGCGTTGTTTTCTCGAATTATGTGCCGCCATTGTCTACGCAGCTTCTTGGCGTGGACACAACGCTCCCCGTGAACGTGATGAATGCGTTCGACGACCGTGGTTTGCATCCGCTTAATTTCTTCGATGGCGATCAGCTGCGGATCAGCGAAGTCTTCCAGAAAGCGGGTACGTTCACCACTACTCAGGCTTCTTAAAGACGGCAGTAGCTGTACTCCCGCTTGTTGGTAACTAAATGCCTAAACCACCAGGGTGTACTTCACCGTAAGGGAAATTGGCATCTTAGGGAAGGGGAAGGTAAACTACTGCTCTATAGCGTCAGAGTGTAGTCCCTTGTGGAGACGCAGGGGAGACAGTAAGCTTTTCCCTAAAACGCACCCTTTCAGCCGAAGCGTTGAACGCTTTCGAGGTGGAAATGGAAAGACAGGGACCAAGACAAGATAAGTTCATCGACTTCCTCACGCCAGCAAACTTCCGCTTCATCCGTCTTCCGTCGAACCGACGGAACGACGTGCCGAAAGGACGTTACACCGGATTCGCTGTGCTGGTCCAGATCGTGGACATCCGAACGACTGTCCAGGAAGCGATGCGCTGTCCGGCGACTCGTCGTCTACTGGCTCCTGAGATTCTAGCGGGCCAGCCTCCGACGGCCACCTCTAGATCGTGGTCCCTCTACCGGATGTACTACGACGCGCTCACATCGAAAAAGCCCGGCGCTGACACGCCGAGAATGCAGCTTATACAAACTTCGGTATGCTGCACACGAAGGGCCATCGGTAGGGGGTGCCCCAACACCCTTGCTAAACAGGGCCCTGACCACGACTCAAGGAGGACGGGACCGCTAGGCGATGGTCTTTGAAAACCCAGCCAAAAATAAAGAGGTAGATCTGACAACAAGATGGACACACCAACGGAGTTTTAGGCGAAAATTTGGCAGTTATTTTGGGAATTCGTTCTGGCGGTGCCTAGCGGTCCGCCCTCCTTGAGTCGCGGTGATACAGACTTTCTGGATGGTCCTTGTCGAGGGGACTATTTAATCTGCCACCATGCTAGTTCAGACCACGACTTCTACAGCAGGTCGTTGAGTACAATTTCAGGATAATGTGTACCACTTCGTCGAAAAGGCCATCATGAAGAAAGGCCCAGTGGTTCGAGAAGAAGGTTGGTGGGAGCTCAACCCGCACATCACGTACACACTCTACGGCGGTCTCTTCTCGGGTCCTCAAGGACATCGACTGGGCATCAGTAAGACGATTAGGATATATTGCATCCCTGCAAAGCCGTAAAATTTAGAAGACTTTATTCGTCTCTTCAAGCGCACCAATGACGGCCGGTACGTGGACAGCCGTATTTGCGCCGACGCGTTCGGATCTGACCAGCGCTATGTCGATGCCCGTTGGTTTCGCAACTAGTAGGTAGCCTCTACGCCTTCGTCCACTGTTCAGATCGTTTGTCGTCCATGTGCGTATTCTCTTTCTATGACTTTCGCATAACCCGAATCTCTCGATTTACCCTCATTAAACGTTCAAGAAAACCCGGACAAATAAACTAGATGAGTTCGGCACGAGCGCTAGTAAACGTAAGGCAACAACGTTAGTCATTGGTTCTCAAAGACTATTCGCCTCGGTTCCGAAGCGTAAGGCCGGTGTAGCACATGCATACTCGCCTCTGGTACTCAAAGCATCGAATGAACTATTGTGCGCTTGCAAAATAAATGACATTGGGTTATCCGTGATTGCTAGACGCGTACTTGTCTTAAAAGAGCTGCATAATGTTTATTTTTGCCTATTTGCCTATTGCCTTTGCCTATTTGCTAAAAGTTTTTTCTTCGTCAAAGGAAAATGTAGTCGAGCCCAAATTTCTGGGCCCGGCCCGGGCCCGACTTCGGGCCGCCCATCCCGAGCTTTGCTCAAACCTCCCTTTGAGCCCCATAAAAGGGGGTCAACATGAAAGTGGTGATGGTTCGAAGTCTGCAAATACGACAAACAATGTTTCGAATACTGGATGCATGCATTGGCGCTGAAACTCATACGTTAACTGATGTGTACACGTAATCTCCAATAGCGACGGCGCCGGCTGCGCAGAGCCCTGCCCAGAGCTAGTTGGCGTTAAAACAACTGTAGTGGTAGAGGTCCATGAGTAGACAGTTTAAAAGACACCCTATGCCGGCTAAACCTACGCAGCCATGACGTACTCGCTTACACCGGTATGCTGCTGCGAGTACGTTTGCCCGCTTGCGGCTCCCTATGTGTTTTGTTTCTACAGCCCTTGAGACCGGCAGCGTTAAGAAGGGCAGTCTTCACCATGCATGGCGTGCAGACTGCAGTCAATCTTGGGACAACGACAGTTTGTGTCGCATCTACACGGCACGACTGCTTTTCTCGGATGGTTCAAAGCGCGCGCCCAAGTAATGTCGTACACGATCAACAAGCCAAGAGGCGACTCGAACTTTCGCTGCTGGTGTTACCTGGCCAACCACTAACGATATAATCGGTCTCTGGCGCGTCACTCTGCTGATATGTCAAAGGTACCAACTAAACAATGAAGAAATATACGAGACGGCGAGCGCTACTGAAGTACACCGGAGTGTGTGTGATGGGCTGTGACGAACTAACTTGCCTATCAAATCTCAAGGGCACCGACGCGAACAGACGTTCGCTTTCTCTGAAACTTTGTAATGACACCGGAGAACGCACTCTCAGGGGAATTAAGTCACGCGTAAAGCTAGGTGCGACTTAGCGCAAAACAAGGCTAACTCCGAGAGGTAACTCATTTAGACCGGCATGCGTCGCAGGTAGTCCCGTTATTGGCCGCTTCACCATCCCGTTTCGCCCGATTGGTCGTTTATTACTACATTTTGCTCTAAGGAAACGTGCGAGAATGAGTGGATATGTTTTACCACGTGTACATTCGGCCCACGTTCGACTGTTAAGTCCATTCATGGCCACTGAGATGCTCTTTCACTGCGGCAAAAGCATTCGGCAATTGCCTTCTTGGGGGCTTCATTAAGCCTTGTTTAGCCGAAGTAATTAGTGAACTTTTGTCTGTTCGCAGAAGACGTTGTTTTTTTTGGAATAACGCTTGTTTTCGCTTTACACGGCCGCTTGCTACTGAATCATCTTCTCGAGAA
This sequence comes from Aphelenchus avenae, assembly GCA_020875895.1. Lineage (NCBI taxonomy): Eukaryota > Metazoa > Nematoda > Chromadorea > Rhabditida > Aphelenchidae > Aphelenchus > Aphelenchus avenae. The sequence goes on from JNEY01000323.1 coordinate 101,199, forward strand.
CACTTTTTGTCTCTTATTTACAGCGACGTTATTCGTCCCTTCAGCGAAAATGTTCCTTTGTTTGTATTGCGCACTTATAGGTATGTTGGTTCCGCGTGTCGTCGTGCTTGCGACCATTGCATACGGCTTCGAAATACTGATGGACGACGTTATGCTTGACGAGCCGATGAAAGCCCTTTTGGAACACTCAGCAGCAGGCATTAGTGGAGCTCATGCAAGCTCGCCGGTGCGACGCTCTTTCGAAGTCGATGCAGACGACCATGCAGGATTCGACTTACACGTGAACAATGCTTTCCGCCTGCGGCAACTTGTGCGTCCGCCTCCTTTGTAACATCGTACAACGTATGGTAGCGTTTCGCTGACGTTTTATTTGGCCAATAAAAAGAGTCTCTATTGTCGAGAGATGCCGTGGACACTCCCCGAGCACCCCCTCCCCCCCCCCCGCCCGCTCCGAGCTCGGAACGGGCGCCATTTTTTTAGTCTCTAGGCGCTCGAAAGTCAGCAGTTTCATCGCAGTTTCGACACCCTTTAACTCAACGTCTAATGACCTTTTCGCCTCCCAAATTTATTTGTTCGATGTTTAGTTGCTTATTCGTAGCCCTCGCCTTCTGGATTTCGTTTTACTCTCAACCTCACAGTTACTCTCAATAAACGTTCGAGACGACATGATGATGATACGATCGTCCAAAGCGTTGTTAGTTCTGTAAAGCCTTGCCTTCACCGACCTCACCCTCGCCAAATAATGAATCTAAGTAACAGCCACGGCATACCGCAACGACAGCGCCCCGTGTACCCTTACAAACGTTAGTGTACCAGCGCTTTGATATGATCCAGTTTGGGCAATTCGGCCGTGTTTGCGTATGAAGGCTTCATGTGTTTGTGCTATACAGCACGAGCCTCGTATAGCGCCTAGGGAATGACATTTATGACTTCAGGATCGGCTAGTAGACACTTGTTTTCCCCGTAAAGAGGCACGCAATGACGACAAACAGGAATGTTTTGCACGACAAATGGCGTGGGATAAGTTCAGAAGTTTGGTTTAGTCCTCGTTGCCGTTTTGCTCAGGACAAGCATGATAACGGCTTCTCCTACCTCCATGCATGTTCTCACAGGTATATTCTGGACCGACAAACACTGTTGATGTGCTAGTCGCGAGCGCATTCCCCAAAATGCTTGCACATGCCTCCGGTCCTGCATCGGCTGCGAAGAACTTCGCCAGTGTATATTCAAAACGACCTTGTACCACCACGCCGCAACCGTCAGATTACTACGAGTATCCCGAGTACGTGCCTCCAGAGCCATGCACCCAGTTCTGGGATGACGAATGCTTTCGCGTCGGCTTGAACCCATTCACGGCGGAGACAGCCGTCGTCCTGTTATTACTTGTACCCCACATTAGCATGGTCGTGTTTCTCGTTCTTCAAGGCAGACGTGATGCTGCTTTCCGTGGAGCTTTCTACGTGCTGTTTGTGGCGGTCTCCGTTGTCGACTGCCTGCGAATGGCGCTGGTAGGATCGTAGCACACAAGAAGCGAGGGAATGCCGGTTTCAGTCAACCCTGCGGGGGTAGGGACCTGTCTGTTGGCCGCCCGCACAGGGTTGGAACATGCTACAATGCCTAGAATTGTAGCTTTTAGCAGGCTTTTGAGTGATTAAACTTCGCTACACGTGATTAAGCTTGGGCTAAGCATCGTTTGCTGAAAAACAATCACACTTTAGCTTATGTGCGACAAACTTGACAACGCCGCAGACATGGCGCTGTACGGCATATATTCGCCTGTAGTGCGCCACATCAGTTTCGTCATTCCAACGTACGCGCAGTCGATACTCCACCTGCTGATAGCCATCAACCGATTTACGGCGTTTTTCTGTCCGCTAGACCAGTCGACTATCTGGAGCAACCGTACGACTGCCACGTCGATTACTGCTGTGGCCGCGGTCTCCGTCCTGCTTCATTTCGTGCCGTTTTACTTGCTTTCGCTGTTCTTCACGGGCTCGTTGTTTTCCATGGACTCCCACTACACATCATGGAATCCAGTGACCGGATACCAAGTAGAGGTAATACTTTAGTAGTAAGCATAAACCGTGCGGATATTTTGTGGTAACGCACGTTTTGGTGACGATACGTTTTGGTAACTGTCACGTTTTGGTAACGACATGTTTTGCGGTAACGACACGCTTTGGTCTGAACAAATCGCTTTCAGTTCATTTTGGGTAATGCCTCTGCACCTAAGCGAAAGTGATGAAACCGTAATTCACGGTCAGTCAATGACGATGGATTTTTTTAGTTAGACAATTTACTCAACGCCATAGTATGCTTATTGTGTGCCATTATCGGCTTCGTGATGAGCATCGCGACGATCGTCAAGTTGAGGACTCTGTCCAGAAGCGGCCAGTTGCGGCAGACGGGTCTCGGTCGCGACCTGAAGCTAATAGGCAAGACCTGTTCGCATGGGATGACTAAAACGATGGTTTCAGTTCATTCAACTTTCATGATATCAATGCAGATCTTCCTAAGCCTGCCCACCTTCGTAGCAACAATTCGAACTATTCCACTTGGGTTTTTCGATGCAAGTACGGCTACAAGTTTAGAGAAACCACATGTTTTAGGACGACATGTTTTTCACCGACGCATGGAATCCCTGGTTCGACCCCTTCGAAGTTTTCGCGCGGTACGTGGCGGAGGAGCGCCTTGCCGAGATTCTCTCCATTATGCCGAGTGGCACCCCATTTCTGCTACTGATAAGGTAACTCGTATGAATGAGGGTCCTTTTAAAGTGCACGCGGGGATGTCGTGGCATTGTTCCTCTGATTTGGCCAGAACCTGAGGGGCCCTTTTGTTTTGGTCAGAAATCGAAGATTTCGATTCTTCTCCTAGTGGCTTAGCGGTGTTCCTTAGTCTCTTCTCAGAACATTTGAGAGCATTCTAAGAAGTTATTTACGGCTTCGCGGGAGTTACAGGAGATTAGTCCCGCTGCCTTTTAGTCAACTGTCCTAAACGGGTTTTAATATCTATTGTGATTTAGCAACCACGTTCGATCGGCTCACTGCCGATTCTACTTCATATGCTCCTCAGGGAAGCTTGTCAGAGCTGCCCTGCAACAGAGCGGCCGGACTAGGGGCGGCAACAGTTCCACATAATTCACGCGCCGAAACAATTGATTACGTTGTTAACATCTCTCATTGAAAAACGGACCTTCGACAATTTGTCTTTATCGCCGCACTGACCTATGCATTCAACAGGACACTGGAAGTACCAGAAAAACTGCTCCTTTCTTCATGAATACCTCTCAGATTCGCTCCTGTTATGATTATTTCAATAGGCCGCCATTCAGACGTCGCCGATTACATGTGACGTGTGAAAACGCGTGTTTTCTTCTGTGGTTCTTCCTCTTATTGGGCAGAATTTTGTCAAGTGCTGTCGCTTCTTGGCTTAAGAGAAGAGCAGTCAGGGGGCCCCGTCAAGGCCCAAGAATGGGCGGTTTAACGCTATCCGGAAAAGAAATTGCTGTGAATTTCGGATAGGACTTTAACCCAGTGCCCGTAGCATGGCCGTCGGTAATGCAAATCGAGTTAGCATTGCAAGTAACGAATTTGCATACGATTTCGTGGAGAGCAAAGGGCATCGGTTTTAAATTTTACACTCAAATCGGACTCCACTAGTCACCGAGAGGTGCCCAGCCCTAGACATCTCTTGCCGCACTGCCGTAGAAAGCAAGAAATCGCAGCTAATCTGGGTAAAGATCGGCGTAGTTAGCCGTACCTGCTGACTCCCCAAACGCAAAACTCGCCGTACCGTATCAATATGGTACGGGCTGTAGTACGGTAGGGTGCGGCACTAGTACGGGCCTTACCTGAAGTCGTATCGTAACCCGTACTGGACTGACCCCGTCGTACCACGCGTACCATTGCCGATCCTTAATGGTGAGTGTAAAATTGCACGGCTACTAGTCGTTTGGGTCACGCCGTTTGGGTCACGGACGTTTGGTTCACGGCTAAAAATTTCGAAGGGACTTTTGGGTCACGGTCGTTTGGGTCACGCCGTTTGGGTTACGCCGTTTGGGTCACGACGTTTGGGTTAGGAAAAAAACAACCTTGTCGCCGCTTCCAGCGTTGTTTGCAAGCCCTAAAACAACAAGTACGACTTGGTCGCGTTCAAAATGTCCCCTTTGTTTCCCAAACGTCCCTTCAAAATTTTTAGCCGTGACCCAAACGTCCGTGACCCAAACGGCGTGATCCAAACGTCCGTGACTCAAACGTCCTGACCCAAACGGCGTGTAACCAATTGCATTGTCAGCAGACATGAGCAAGAACATTTGAGAAGACAGCGCATAATGAATCATCAGTGTTTCAGTTCTTCCGTCTTTCTTGGTGTTGATGCTAGAGTTCCTGGAGACGAAGTCAAACGTACGATGAAGCCGACTGAGTCACAATGAGCAATTTGCTGAAACATCGATGATCACCTGACGGAGGCGCGTCAAAATGACTCATTGGTGCTCTTTGTCGTCGCGCAATGCGTCAACAACATATTTTGCAATCTCCCACGTTTTCAGATATCTTACTGTGCATTTTCATGTGAACGTTATTCCCATCCAGACCTCAAGCATTCGTGATGAGCATACAGACCCGCACGTTGCTCGAAGACACTTCATCAACTGCTCCCACTTGTAGAGTTTAAAGGCGCATAAAGACCGAGCTTTTGACTTAATTTAAACTTTTCAAAATTCGGTCGTACCGCGTCTCGTACACGACCATAAATACGGCTCTTGAGTGTTAGGCAATAGCTTGGGAACACCAGCATTTAGCCCACGGTTCACGGCCCATTTCATGTGTCCACAGTAAACAATCGAGCATGCCCCGCTGCGTTTAAATTTCACTCTTACATACACTGTCCGTTTCAGGCTACCTGACCAGCTCGCATTGCTATGTCGTCGTCAAGCAGCAGTCGAAGCGGCGATACGCCGCAGTCTGGTGACCAGCCGTCTGGCAAGAAGAAGCCCGGCAGACCGCCCGCGCCGTGTAACCCTTCGAAGGGAGGATGCGGAAGGATGCCGACAGACGAGACGGCGAAAGAGGTTTGTGGAACAACTTCCTTGCTCCTTTCTTCAAAAAGGTCCCTCTCGGCAAATATCCGTTATGTCCTTACTTCTTTTGAAACCTTTAGCCTAAAAATCTAGAATATAAAAGCGGTTTCAAATAACTTTTGTGTGAGGTCCGTTGCCTAAAAAAGACAAAAGGTGGGGGAATCGTTAAAAATTTGTGGGGGGAAGCACATTCGTGAGTTGAGCGGTGTAAGTGAAAAAGGGGAAGTAAATTCTTACCCTTAATATTGGGTAAAGAGGAATCACTAGTGGCGCGGGGGCAAACACCACCATGTTTCGTGGCCAGGCTCCGAAATGTCGGTTCCGAGGCGTCCAAGACAATCTTTTTAGCAGCAGAAAATTCTAAGGTCTAATGCCTATTGTATGCCATGACAACCGCTTGTGATTTCAGTGCGCTCGCTGCGCTAACACTCTGCGAAACAGGATCGACAAGCGAAACGGACGCAACGCCCGCCTAGCGGCGGGCCACTATACTCAGTGCTCGTGTTCAACAACGCTTGCGACCGTCTTGTGCGGGGAACCCGCCTCCCCTTGCCCCTAAGCCATCGACATTCATGTTGCTTAAACTAATACTGCATAAACATACCTGTTTGGGCTTGAATCTCCTAAGCCTACTGAGATTCGTACTTGTGTCTTACCTAAGCCTGAGCGGTTAGTTTGGTAGCTGTTGCCTAGCTAGCAACTTGCCTAGATTTAGCCTCGTTCGGTTTGTTTCTGTGATATTAGCATTTGTAGTTTGCCCCAACTCCTTCCTTCTGATGCCCCTTCCAGTGTGGGGAGCCCTCTGATCGAAATCGATTGCATGCTGTATGTTCGTGTATGACGCGCCTATAATCGAGCATTGCAATCCCATAGGCTATGGGTGATCCCACACTGAACCGGCTTCGGCTTCCTGCCAAGCTCGGACCGGCCAACAATGATCAACGGCAACCGTAGGGAAAATATATGGTAACCATAGCTGCAATGCCGCCAATCTCACAAGTACTTACAACAGGAAACGCCGAAAATGAGCATTCCTGGTGCTTTTTCGAGACGGTCAACGGAGACGACGGCGAAACCGCTAACAACTCTACGAATTCTTCGCAAAACCACGATGAGTCTCGAATGCGTCTGTGCTCAAATATACTTGACGCCAATACAACCATAGAGGACTTGACTACAAACCCCACCAATGCTGACAAGGTATTGAAAACCGAGTTAGCGGCTGCGGCAGAATTCTGGACCCAGCGCACAGTAGCATGGCCGTTGACTGAAAATGTAAATAGAGTTGGCGTTGCAAGGAAGGAAGTTGCGTACGAGTACGTGAAAGGCATAAAGGAATCGGTTTCAAATTTTGGACCTGGATCGGAATCGGCTCGTAGCCGAAGCGCGCGCAGTTCTAGAGCACCAGACCAGTACGGTATGGCACGAAGTTGGTACGGGACTTAGTACGGTAGGATACGGCACTAGTACGGCCCATGCTAGTGCAAAATGCCGAGGAAAACGACGTCGTACCGAAATCCGAACTGGACTGACCCGGCCGTACCGTTCGCATGGCTGCCGATCTTTAATGGTGAGAGTGCAGTTGCACTGGCAGCAGAAGTGAGCACTGAACCGTTCAGAAGCCATGGCGTAAAAAATCATGAGCGTCTCAGTTACTCTTTTTGCGAACCTATGTTTCTTAATGCATAAACTGACAAAACTGAAATCGATGCATAAAGAATCGATTTCAGTTTTGTTCCTATACCCGAGTCGGCTCCGGACCCGAGCGGCGCGCAGCATCAGATTGACTGCTCGTTGCCGTACTTGCGTGGTAACTAGAACTCATCGATATGTCGAGTACTTGATCGGCACTCGGTATCCGTACCGTACTGAACCTCTACCGGAACGTAAACAGTACCGTACTGACACCGCCGTACCGCACCAGTACCATGCGGGCCGTAGCAAGGTAGGATACATCACTAGTTCGGGTCGTGCTCGTGCTGAATACCGAGAACTAGAGCCGTGTCGTAATCGTACTGCACTGAGAACCCGTACCGCAGTCCGTACTGGACCACCCGCTCCGTGCTCCGTACTGGACTGACTCCGTCGTACCATATGTACGGTTGCCGATCTTTACTGGTGAGTGTAAAAGTACACTGTAAGCAGAAGTGAGCATGAACTTTTCAGGTGCCAGCGCGTAGTTAATCATCCGCGTTTCATTTCTTCTTTCTGTTTATGTTTGTTGCTGCTATAAGGTTTAGAGACGGCGTCGAATGTGCAATGACACCGACTGAGTCAAAATGAGCAGTTTGCTGCGACATCGACGATCACCGGACGGAGGCGCGTCAAAATGACTCAGTGATGTTCGTTGTCGTCGCGCGATGCGTCAACAACATGTTCTGCAATCAAGCGTAAAGCGTTTCCGCTTTAGCAAGCGCATTTAGCCGTTACCTTTCTCATCCCGATGGGGAAATGAGGCACACGAAGGCTCACTGCATTATTTGCTTTAGTCACCGAATTTACTGAGTCGAGTTTCGCCCACAAGCTTTTTGCAACCAAGACGCCGTTCCGCTTAATGAAACTAATGCGATATTTCGAACTTTTGATGCCACCGTCGAGCAGTAATGTTCCCGCGTTTTAGGATATCTTGTTGCGCTTTTTCATGGATAAACGTTATTCCCGTTCCCGCGTCAAGCGTTCGTGCTGAGCATAAGACCTGTATTTTGCTCTATTCGCTAGATTCACTGGTTTAACCTGCAAGGGTTAAAGATCAGAAAGGCCAACCTTTTGACTTTGTTTACACTTTTCAAAATTCAGTCGTACCGCGTCCCACGAACGACCATGTATGCGGCTTCCGAGAATTTAGACAATGGGTGGGGGAAACGAAGCCAGCGTTAACTCTGCGGTTCACGGCCATATCGTGTGTCCACAATAAACAATCGAGCATTTTGCCTTGCTGTGTTGACCCTTTGTTTGATGTTTCACTTCACATTTAGATCCACTGTCCATTTCAGCCGTGCTTAAGTCAGCTACCTGACCAGCTCGCACAGCTATGTCGTCGTCAAGCAGCAGTCGAAGCGGCGATACGCCGCAGTCTGGTGGCCAGCCGTCTGGCAAGAAGAAAGCCGGCAGACCGCCCGCGCCGTGCAACCCTTCGAAGGGAGGATGCGGAAGGATGCCAACAGACGAAACGGCGAAAGAGGTTTGTAGATTGACTTTCTTGCTGCAAATTCCGCAAAAACGTCCCCTACTCGGAAGAAGCTGGTTAACGGGACCGTTCTCTAGCTCCTGACGACGATGGCACATCGCTAAAAAACGGGTTTATGCCTTTGTAGCACGGTTACAAATCGGACCTTTTGTTTCGGGAAGTTGTTGTCTGTCCTGAGCGTCGAAAAGCACGATGACGCCCGTTACGGGGATATCGTACAGTTGTCTCATTCAGTTGTCGGGGAAGTGCGTCCGTGGGGGTATGGTAAAAGTTAGAGCGGGGGAAGTAAATTCTGACCCAAGATTATTTGGTCGGGGAGGGAGGGGGGGGGGGGTAATACCTGCAAAAATTCTTGACAAGGCACCGAAACGCGACTAGCTAGGAGTACCAGTACAACTTTTTCAACAGCACAAGATTGTAATAGGGACTAGCGTCCTTTGTACGACCTGACAATCGTTTGCAATTTCAGTGCGCTCGTTGTGAGAGAACACTGCGAAACCGAGTGGACAAGCAGAACGAACGCGACAGGAACAGGATCGCGAGTGCGGCAAGCGGATCGAGCAGCGACGGTACGGCAAAGGTGAAAAAGGTAAAAAGTTATCGTTATGGCAATGCATTTTATGCAAACGATATCCTACTGCGACTTTTTTAGACTGATGGAGTTCAGCTGGTGGATCAGGTGCGTCAGCTGGCCGCGAACGCCATGCGTCAACTCGCTGGCTGCGGTAACTGCTCACCCATCCTCCAACAGTTGGAAGCGGAGCTCAGCGGCTTGCTTGGAGACCTCATCGAGAGTGATCCGCCGGGTCAAGACATTATCATGGAGGACACCGAAGAAGGGCCCTTCTCGAGCAGCACCAGTGTTGAAGGTAGGAACAACGCCTCGTGGGTCTTAGAAAAAGGGTCTTTTTGAATCTTTCGCCTGATCTAGGGAATGTTGAGAAGAATATGGCCCCTTTTCGGTCCCCTCCGTGGGTAGTCAGTATAACCTGGCCGCCTTGGCTCAGCATGAACTGTTTTACGATATCTTGTCGAAATAGGTACCCTACTAGCGTAAGCTGTAAATTAAGACTTTTTTGGTAAAGCCTCTGGTTCACTGATCAGCTAGTCTGGCGCGGGCCGCGTTTACCAATGTCTCATTCGTTCAGCAGCTCATTCTGGCGGTCAAATGGTCACGACTAATGAGACCTACTTGCCGCCACAGCAGCTCTGCAGCGCAGCTTCTTCGACTGTCCAAGGCCAGTTCGGCGTCTACTCGCCGCCGACGTCTACCCGCCTTCAGTACTACACCAGTCGCGCTTCGACATACGACGCCGATCAGATGATAGCAGCCCCAAGTCAGGTGCGGCAGTGCTGTTCTTTCACGCATAGCATCGAATGTATACTTAGACGTCCGTACCGTACATACCGTACAGTACCATACAGCGTACCGTATTCTGCGATACGGAGTACGGAACGGCGCAGGACCAGTACGTGCTTCCGCGCCGTACCGTCCTGGCGCAAACCGGAGTACGGTACGTCATCGTTCTATGGATAAAAATGCACTAGTATGGGTCGTACCCATCAACGTACTTGCTCCTTTTCGTACATTACTAGGCATTAGCCGGTGCTCTCTCTTGGTTTAACGGATCATAAGTGGCACCTCTTACCACCCGCTAGGCAGACGGCGACGATATCAGAGTGGGCCTCGGCTAAATGAGCTCTCGGCACATATCCACGCTACGTAAAGCTATATGCGCGACATACCACGCATAGCCAACTCACGCTTTGTTAGCAGGAATCCAAAAACGTGCAGAAATTTTTGCATTGTACGAATTCGGTGTGCATGAGCTGAAGCCATGAAAAGATGCCCACTTGTTCAGACAAAGGCATTATGCAGTTCAACCATATAGGTTAGGCACGTTTTTAGAGATTCTCTCAGAGACGCCAGAAGTGAATACTTCACGGCGAATGTAGCCCCATGTTGTTTTTCGGACCAATCGATGCATCGTCCACATTTTCAGCAGTANCCCGACTCGGGCCTGGTCGGGCCTGATCGGGCCACCTAAATTCGAGGCCCGGCCCGGCCCGACGACCCCCAGGCCCGGCCCGGCCCGGCCTGGCCCGGCCCGAAAGCCCGATCGGGCCGGGCCGGGCCTAGTCGGGCCTGGACACCCCTGAGTACGGCACAGGGTAAAACCAAAATACTGCTCTCTCCTTTCTTAACGGCTCAGAAGTGGCACCTCTTACCACCCGCTAGTGCGAGGCAGACGGCGACGATATCAGAGTGTCCCTCGGCTAAATGAGCTCTCGTCACATGTCCAAGCTACGTAGCTGAAGCCGAAAAAGGTGCCCACTTGTTCAGACAAAGGCATTATGCAGTTGTACCATATAGGTTAGGCACGTTTTTAGAGATTCTCTCAGAGACGCCAGAAGTGAATACTTCACGGCGAATGTAGCCCCATGTTGTTTTTCGGACCAATCGATGCATCGTCCACATTTTCAGCAGTACGCTGTTTGCCCGAACTATGTGCCGCCATTGACTACGCAGCTTCTTGCCGTGGACACGACGCTCGCCGTCGACGTGACAAACGCATTCGACCAGCGGGGTCTGTTCCCGATTCCTTTCTTCGAAGGCAACCAGCTGCGCATCAACGAAGTCTTCCAGAAGGCGGGCAAGTCCATCCCTATTCAGCTACTTAAAGATGCGCCTGTTTAGCTGAGGCATTGAACGATTTCGAGAAAGAAGGAAAATTCTTTCCTTTTCTCACACCCGCCAACTTCCGCTTCGTCGGCCTTCCGTCGAACCGACAGAATGACGTGACTAAAGGACGCTACACCGGATTCGCGGTGCGGGTCGTGATCGTCGACACCGGCATGACTGTGAAGGACGCCTTGCGCTGGTCGGCGACTCGCCGCCTGCTTGCTCCTGAGATTCTGGCGGCTCCCGAGAACCTAGCGGACCAATCTTGGACGGCCCTGTCTGGATCGTGGTCCCTCTACCGGATGTACTATGACGCTCTCAAGTCGAAAATGCAGCTTCGGCAAACAACTGCGGTAGGTTTATGTTTGGGCACTACGCTAAGTGAGCGTGCAGAAAATCCCTGAGCTTCGTGTACGGGGAGGAGTCGAATTAACCTCACGAGGGGAGGTTAACCTGCACTAGGCAATATCGCCACTGACGCAAACTTGCGCCTTATGTCGAAAGGAATCGTTGGTGTCGGACTGTCTGGCAGACTCGGGTTCATATATTATGGTTCCAAAACGACATTGTAATCAACCATGCTCACCCCCCCTCCCCAGGCCCACTTTCTGTGAAGTACCCAAATTTTTTCCACTGAAGGTCATAGCATGGCCAATAAGTAGTGTTGAATCAAGCGGATCGTCTACTTTCGTGGTTTTGTCATCGCTGACATTGGTCACATACGCTTAAAATACCCGAAAATAAACAAAAGATCAAAATGGCGACTACCGAGGGACGGCCCCGGCCTCCTTGTACCCCCCCCCCCGCGCAGGTTTGCTTTAATTCCATTCAATGCAGAATCCGATTCCCACGCAGCCCCGTGGTATGGTTTCCCACGCGAACCCAGCGCATAGCCGTCAAGGGCTCGCGTTGCTTACCAGAGATGGAAAGTGGGATATCGGACGCTGAAGCGATGTTCCTTATACGAGTATTTCGTCGGTTCTTACAGGATAACGCGTACCACTTCATCGAGAACGCCGTCATGAAGAAAGGCCCAATGGTGGAGGACGGCTGGTGGGAGCTCAACCCGCATATCGTGGCCGCACTTTACGGCGGTCTGTTCGCGGATCAGCACGGACGACGATTGGGCATCGGTAGGACGATTCGAAGATTAGACCTTAGCTAAGCCGTGAACTTTTTAGAAGCCTTCGTTCGTCTCTTCCAGCGCACCAAGGACAGACATAGACGTTACATAGATAGTCGTATTTGCGTGGATGCGTTCGAATACCAGCAGTTCATGCTCGAACACGAAACCCCTTGGTTCCGCGACTAGAAACCTCTGCGCCACCGTCCATTCTCTCCTTCGTAGCCCATTTTACATTTTTCTCCTTGACTCAGGCCGCTCGGTTTGCTCTTAATAAACGCTCGAGACAAGACGGTGCAATCAGTCGAAGCGGAGACGAGTTCTGTACGTTGTACAGGTCTCTTACATACCAACGATTTATCACAGTTAGTTTGCAAGACGAAAAAACAGCACAACCCTAAAGAGTTTCGGGTTAGCCGTCACGGTTCCGAAGTACACGCAGTCGCAAAGCACTAAACCGGTGTAGCTAGCACCTGCCTTTTCGCCTTTGAACTCAAAGCATCGAATGAACTATGGTCCAGTTTTCACTAACCGAATTACAAAGCAAATGGCGTATGGGTTAGCCGTAATTGCCCGTATTGCCCTACGCACGAAATACCCGAAGGAGTTGCACAGTGACGCAGCGTCTCGCTTAATGCTGGCATTCCGGCACTAGCTTGCCCTTTATAACCACGCACCGAATAATGACTACTAGGTAATGGCCGCGGCATAACATAATGCTAGTTCTATCTGTAAACTAGTCCTCAATGTACTTTATGCCAAGACTGGCGCCATGGTCTTTAGCGCATTTCGAAAAAATGCTTTCAACCGCCTACGCTCTTGAAATGTCTGCGAAGAACTTTACAAGCGCCTTTTTAAAACGAGCTCGGACGTCCACGCCAAAACCGCAGCGTGACTACATCTATCAAGGCTCCGACTGTCAACGTACCTGCCGGACAGCACCAGTCTGGTGTGGATCCTGTCTTCGCGTTGTTTGTGAAAATGCTATTATGAAGCAAGTCATCAAAGTGTTTCAATTTCTTCTTGTTTCATGTTGTCGCTACTGGAATGTTTAAATGTGCGTCGAATAAACTACGAAAATGACGTAAGTGAATATGAGCAATTTGCAGAAATGTTTATGAACACTGAAGGGATCTTACCGCAGTCCGCCGTTTCCATTTATGAAAAAATCCAAAATGCTTGGAACTTTTGCTAAATATCTCAACGATAAATTTGCCACTCGCATTCGCCATCGAATACGGATTCATCGACAAAGCAGTACTTTTGTGATCTTTCCAAACGTTTTAGTGCATATTTAGAGCGCGCTTTGACCCCCGTACCGTACTCCGTACCGTACTCCTCCCCTTACTGACTCCCCCCGTACCGTACTCCGTAC
>JNEY01000323.1:118850-136449 GCA_020875895.1 Aphelenchus avenae
CCCCCCCTCTAATATAGCCCCACCACCCGAAAATTTTCGAGATATGCCTACAGTGATGTTCTTTAGAGGTAGTCAAAACATAATTAGCAGTACATCAATGCAGAGCATGTCTGTTAGACGATGACTGCTCAACTTTAGACCAGTTTTTACTTTGTCACGCTCCTTTCCGTAACATGTATTTGACTTCCCCTTACTTCTTTTTCCGTCATGATCTTCCTCTCCGTAACATGTGTTTGGCTTCCACTTAGTGTTTTTCCGAAGTCCCAATTTTTTATCTACGAAGAAAGCATGTTTAAACGGCGATTTGGAGCAAGTGTGTCGTTCTGGGATTTATATTTGCGACGAAAATATTTTAGTTTTTGGGCCGCTACAACTAAGCAAATGGAGAACCCCTAGCTGTTTCAGGTGTAAATGCCATACGCATGTAGAAAACTGTGGGATAGTCGCCATGTCTGAAGAAATTTATAGTATTTTGATCAAAATCTACCCAATACTTGATCGAATTTTTACTATTAAAAGGCATTTTTTCTTGGGCGGGCGTCTGCGGCGGGCATCTGCAAAATATAGCCCCAGCCTCTAATAGAGCCCCCCTCTAATATACCCCCCTCGGAGAGCCCTTACGCAAAATATAGCCCCAGGGGCTATATTAGAAGAAATACGGTATGCGATCCTATGGTAATTTTGCTCCTTCACTCCTCTCGCGATAACCACTCCCGCTACCAGTACGGCAAGACAACCCCACTACGGACAAGGTGGAACTTTAGCCCTGTCTAGACGGGACAACGTGGCAAGAGCGATCAAGGCTGGTATGTCATCATCCATGCTTTAGCAGTACGTTGTGTTCCGGAACTATGTTCCGCCGATGACTACGCAGCTTCTTGCCGTGGATACAACGCTCCCCGTCAACGTGACGAATGCATTCGACGAGCGCGGTTTGCACCCGACCAATTTCTTCGATGGATACCAGCTGCGTATCAACGAAGTCTACCAAAAAGCGGGTACGTTCTCCCGCTCTCAGGCGGATTTAAACACGTCAGTAGTTGTATTTCTCTTCTCTTTTGTTCATACCTAAATACATAAAGCGTCAGAGTGTCTTCCCGATCCCGTGGAAAATTTGCATTACAGGGGGGACTACTACTTTTTAGCGCCAATACGTTGTCCCTTGTGGAAACATACAAGGGAAATTAAACTCTTACCTAAAACGGACCCTTTCAGCCGAGGCGTTGCACGCTTTCGAGGTGAGTTTTGGAAAGTTCTTTGATTTTCTCACGCCCGCCAACTTCCTCTTCATACGTCGTCCGTTAAATCGTCAGAACGACGTGCCGAAAGGGCGCTACACGGGATTTGCATTGCTGGTCCAGATCGTGGACACCGGGGCGACTGTAGAGGACGCGATGCGCTGTCCGGCGACCCGCCGTCTACTTGCTCCTGAGATCCTAGCGGGCCAGGCCCGAACGGCCAATTCTGCGTCGTGGTCCCTCTACCGAATGTACTACGACTCCCTGACGTCGAAAAACCACGGAGCTTACAAGCCGAGAATGCAACTTATCCAGACCTCGGTAGGTCGCGCATTAACGTCCAAAAATTTCGTGAGGGCGCTTCCTGAACATATGTGTAGCGGACATAGCACTTTAGCCTGTCTCCCCCTCTCCCCCTTGTTGGATTGGCCAGACCAGCACGACCACTCATGGATGGAAAGTCCGATAAACCTCACTAGGGCAAATGAGTCAAAGGGACTCGGTCACGCGAGCGCAGATGCACTAGGCAAAATCGGCCGCCTCTAGACGCGATTTTTTATCATATTTAAATTTTACCCAAAAAACTTGTTGTTGTCCTCATATATGTATCTTTCCGTCGTTCATTTACAGCCTTTACAAACCACGCAACAATCGCAAGAAAACAACCACGCAACAATCGGCGCCTTTACTATCCGAGAACCCGACCACTAGCGATGGGCACAGGAAGACAGGATTTTTTGTGTCAGATTCAAATCTTCGGCCATTGGAGCTCTTCAAATATCGCATTTTTAGCTAGGCATCAATGGCGATAAAACTGGTCCGCCGCAGGTGGCACCACCGTTGTTTTAGGCGAAAACTTGATAATTTACACTAGAAAAAACCGTTCTTGCGACTCCTAGTGGCGGGCCTTTTGACCTAGTACGGTCGGCCACGTGACCACCTGGCCGACCTCATCCACTCCCCCGCTACGCCACACGAACAGTCATGAACAGTTGCCTTGACTGACCTGAACCGTGTAAAATTACTGGCTGGCGCTGGGCACGCCTTGCCAGTGCAGTGCTGCGACCCTGCACGGTTAGGCCTTTATGCTTCCGACGATTTTTAGGACCACGTATACCACTTCGTCGAGAAGGCCGTCTTGAACAAAGGTCCAGATGTGCGCGAAAAAGGTTGGTGGGAGCTCAACCAGCATATCACGTACACACTCTACGGCGGTCTCTTTTCGGGTCCCCAAGGACATCGACTAGGCATCAGTAAGACGTATAGGAAGATAAACCCCAGCAAAGCCGTCAAATTTAGAAGAATTTGTGCGTCTCTTCCAGCGCACCAACGACGGGCGCTACCTGGATAGCCGTATTTGCGTCGACGCGTTCGAAGCCAACCAGCCCTGCGTCGATGCCCCTTGGTTCCGCTACTAGGAACCTATGCGCCTTCGTCCATTATTTCGATGATTCGTCGTCCGTTTTAGCCTGCCTTACCTGAATTTCGCGTTTAACTTTCATCGCTCAAGTTACTCTCAATAAACGTTCTCAATTACCCGGTCAGCTAACCTGTAGATGAGTTCCGCACGCGCGTAAGTAAAAGTAAAGCAGCGACGTTAGTCATTGGATTCCCAAAGATTATCTGCCTCGGTTCCGAGGTACACACATCCAAAAGGTGGAAGTCCGGTGCAGCACCTGCCTTATCGCCTCTGAACTCAAAGCATAGAAGGAACTAACATGCGCTTGGCACTAACCTAATTACAAAGCAAATTGCAGATGAGTTAGCCGGAATTGCAGACACATATTTGCCCCTAAGGGAGCGTCCAGAAAATATCTAACACTAACAGGAGGGGGGAGGGTGCGTTACGGGGGGTGTTACGTGGGAGGGCGTTTGAAGGGGGGGGGGGTGAATTACACGACGCTAAGCACTGGGCAAAGCGCCGCGCCGCTAGGCGCCGCCCGAGAAGGCTAAAAAGACAAGATCACCGTTACGCATTTTCTGGGCAGCCCCTTACCTAGGTTCTCATTTAACCGTATGGTGCCACCAACAATGTGCAACGGGCCTTAAAGTCGAGGCCCGGCCCGGCCGCGGGCCTTGCGATCCAGGCCCGATCCGGCAAGCGTCCGAAAAGTGCCTTTGGTACCTTTGTACAGGTAGAATTTTTGCCGTTTAAGGCAAATTTAACGTTAAGTTTCGACTTTATGCACAGAGTATAACTAGCCGCAGTCGCCGCTATACCCCCTTTTTGTCTTATCTTTCTAAAAATAAGTAAGTTTTCGAAGAAATTTCACGAATTTTCGAGCACCTAGGCGGGCCTAACCGGGCCGGGAAAACTGAGGCCCGGGCCCGGTCCGTACCAACTGCATAATACGGGTTTTCCACGGGATATGAAGCTATTATCTAAGGTAAGGGTGGAGAAGGAATCAACGACGACCCATCTTTCTGTTTAACGTGTTAAAATTGGTTTCAGTTCAATCCACTTTTATGATATCGATGCAGATCTTCCTAAGCGTACCCATCTTCTTGACGACGTTCGGGAACTTTATCTGTAGGCTTTTCTCGGCAAGTACGGCTACGAGATACGCAAAAACTATTTGTTTAGGACGACTTTCTTTACAGCGACGCGTGCAATTCCTTTCCTGAGCCTTTCCGCGTTTTCGCTTTTTACGTACCGAAGACGCGCCTAGCAGAGATTGTTTGCTTGAGTGGCACACCACTTTTGCTACTTACGAGGTAATCACTTTTCTAAATCAGTGATTCCGTAACAATGTCTAGGCATCCCCTTACCAGAGGAAGCTGTCTCGGCGCTAGTCCTTAGCTCATTTCCGCAAACGCTACCAACTGCCTACAATCCTGACTCACCTGCAAGGATCACGAGTGCTGGCTGACATGCGCTTATCGCTTAATCATTACCACCCTCAGTTTACTCTTCGTAAATATTTAGGATGATTCGGTCAGCCTAAGAGGGTATACGTTCTGCATTTGCGCGAGTAAGCGCCACCGGCTTACTATACGATTCTCAAAGGTTTTGGGTGAGACGCCACGGTTCCGAAGTGCACGCAGCTGCAAAGCACCAAACCTGTGTAGCTAGCACCTGCCTTCTCGCCCTTTGAACTCAAAGCATCGAAGGAACTCTGGTGCGCTTGACGCTAACCTAATTACAAAGCAAATTGCATAGTGGTTAACCGTAATTGCACGCCGCATACTTGTCCGTTGGGAGCTGCACGTTGACGCATGGTCGCGCTAATATTTGGCATTTGTCTACCCATTAGTACCCCGCACCATACCAGAACATTGGTTCGGTCTCTAAGAAAGCACTGTCTGAGCGGAGGGGTACATGTTTTCCGCCCTTTGGTCATAGTTCATAAGAAGAATTACGGTGCGTCTGGCACTAATCCAATTGCAAAAAATAAATGGCATTTGTTAAGACACTTATGACTTGGCCGTCCGCAAGCAGACGCGGGTTTACCCATAGTGAGCTAGCAATGACGCACTTCTTTGTTTAGTACTCTCATCCGCTCGCCCTGGATTTGGCCCACGCACCGAATGAAGCACAATAACGGCGTACAAGAAGACTGCTTCAATCTCTAAACAAGCCCAAAATATACTTACCTTGACCCGATCTCTGCTGTCGCTGGGCTAGTTGCTTACTCATTCCACAAATATTCGTTACTGTCTATACCACTCACTCACTTGCAAAGAACTTCGCCCTATTCGAAAACACCTTGGAACTTGGAACAAAATGGCCGGATGACTACGAGCATCCAGGCTGCAAAGGTCAACGTACCAACCGGAGGGCATCGGCCTGGTGTAGCTCCTATTTTCCCGCCCTTATCATTACAGCATTCTCGGAAACAGGTGCGCTTCAGGCTAACCTAATTGTAAAGGAAACGGTATACGAATTAGGCGTCGGCGAGTAGACGCATACTTACCCTTAAGGAGGTACGCAATGGCGCAGAGTACGTTGATGCTCGTAAGGCGTGTACCAGCCTCTACCTACATGCACGAAAGAATGATGCTAGTACGACGTACCGGAACACTAGTCCTACCTATATACAAGGCCTAACTAGTACTTTCCGACCTCAGAACCATTGTCCTTGCGCTGTGATTAGCGCATTTCTTTCATGCGTTTAACTTCCTCCACGCCCGACGCATCTGCGAAGAATTTCACCAGTGCCTACTCGCAAAGACCTGGCACATCAACATCAAAACCAACGGATGAATTAGAAAATCTCGACTACGTACTCCCCACGCTTGCCCCGGATCCACGTACGTTATTCTGGGACGACGGATGCCTTCGCGTGGGCTTCAATCCATTCACGGTGGAGATTGCCGTCGTTCTCCTACTGACTCTCTTCCATGTTAGCATGATCACATTCCTGGTCCTCCGCGGAAAGCGTGAACCGGCTTTTCGTGAAGCTTTCTACGTGCAGTTTATGGCCGTCTCCATCGTCGACTGTCTGAGAATGGCGCTGGTAACGACCGTAGTACACAATAAAGCGAAAAAATACCGGATCCAGCTACTAAGCCTAGCCATTAACTTTAGTGGACTTTTGTGTGATTAAGCTGGGCTATACGTATTAAACTTGGGCCATCATGCTTTAGCTAATTTGCGACAAACTTAACGACGCAGCAAACGTGTTGTATGGTATATACTCGCCAGTAGTACTCCACATCATGTACATCGTTCCAACGTACGCGCAGTCGATGCTGCATCTGTTGATCGCCATCAACCGCTTGACGGCGTTCTTCTATCCGCTCGACCACTCGACCATCTGGAGTAACCGCGTGACCGCGACGACGATTGCTGTCGCGGTTGCACTCTCCATCCTGCTTCATTTTGCTCCGTTTTACTTGCTACCACTGTTCTACACGGGCTCGATGTTTTGCATGGTGTGCAACGATGAGAAATGGAATCCATTGACCGGATACCAGGCACAGGTAATATTTTGAGTAGGAAACATCGAAAATCGCTCGCAGTTCGTTTTGGAGGGTACCTCATCCATTAAAAATGCTCAAAACGACGTGGAGAGAAAAGCTGGTGTGGGAAGCGTGGTGCGGCAGTATGGCCTGTAAGCGAAGGCATTTGAGTGGGGCGAGACAATCTTCCGGTCTTCGATCGATGACCTCAAATTCAACCCTCTTTTCAAAAGTGTCCTCTCTCTGTCCCTCTCCGTTAACTGTTAAAACTGGCCTTAAAGTGGGTCAAAACTGGCAATGATGGCGGATTTTTCGTTCAGCTAGACAATGCACTCAATGCCGTAGCCTGCTTGTTGTGCGCCTGTGCCGGCTTTGTGATGAGCATCACGACGATCGTCAAGCTAAGGACTTTGGCGAGAAGCGGCCAACTGCGGCAGACGGGTCTCGGTCGTGATCTGAAGCTACTAGGTAAGGCCTGTTGCGGGAATGGACCAAAACGGTGGTTTCAGTTCATTCAACTTTCATGATATCAATGCAGGTCTTCCTAAGCCTGCCCATCTTCGTTGACACAATTCGAACTATTCCATTTGGGTTTTTCGATGCAAGTACGGCTATAAGTTACGATAAATTAAGCGTTTTAGGACGGCATATTTTACACCGACGCATGGAAACCCTGGTTTGAGCCCTTCCATGCTTTCTCGTTGTACGTGACGGAGGAGCGCCTTGCTGAGGTTCTCTCCTTGAGTGGCACTCCATTTCTGCTGCTGATAAGGTAACCCGTCTACTGGGTGAGGGGTCTGTTGCAGTGCACCGAGAAAAAGGGAGAGGGATTGAGACCAACTACGTGCCAAAAGCCCTTCGACAATTTTGGATGCTCAAACATTGTCCTCGATGTGCCTAACGGAATTGAAGAAATGCTAACAAATCGAAAGTCAGTTTGCCACTCTCCGCTGGTTTGGACAGAACCCTAGGAGGCGCTCTTTGGTTTCGGTCAAAAATAGAAGAATTCAGAATTTCCTCAAAGTATACCTTAGTCACTTCTAAGAACATCTGAGAGAATTCTCAGAAGTTACTGACGGTTTCATCGGAGTTAGTGGAGGCTCGAGTCCCTTATAAATCCCCAGTATACTGAAATAAGCTTCGAATGTCTATAGCGATTCAGTACCCACGTCCGATCCGCTTACTGCCAATTCTACTACAAGTGCTCCTCAGGAAACTCTGCCAAAACTGCCGCGCAGCAAAGCGGTCAGAGCAGGAGCGGCGAGAGTTCCACAATGTTTACGCGTCGAAACAACTGATTAACGTACTAAGAGCTCTTACTGACATTCAACAATCCTACGAAAGTTGCCTGCTTGAACTCCCTGGTCTGTGCATCCAAAAGGGCACGGATTGTATCAGGAAAACCGCTGTTTTCCTTGTGAGTACCCATTCCCAATCGAACTAGTGCCAAGCGCAGGTTCATTCCTCTTATGATTATATTAAGTAGGCGGCCATGCAGACGTCGCTGATTAGGTACATATGACGAGTGGAAACGCACGTTATTGTCTGTCAATACACATTGGTGTGCCCACATGTCTTTGGAGGTTTATTGCCGTACAGATAGCATAGCCAAATTTCGTCTTACCTAAGGCATCAAGAATCGTTCACATCCAATGCTTCGCATGAAGTGCAAATAACAAAAGCAAGCGTTTATTTACGGAATACACATCCGAACAATGGTCCTCTGAATCAAGCACTCTCCTTCTGCTCGAAGGGAAGCTGGGTGATTTTGTTGCAGTCCAGCTTGTAGCTGTCCGGGATGCTCAGCTGACTACGATCCGCTTCCGGAAGAGCGTTGAGTTTGCCCGTGATCTGTTCGCATTCCTCGCGGCGTGTAATCCCGTCGTTCTCGGTAATTTTCTGCAAGTACTAGCTAGTAACTCGCCCGGATTCGCAAAAATACGGCGTGTTGTCTTCGCAAGATAGGATGTCGTGCCCTTGATGGAACCCGACTTGTTCAAGAATCAACCTGACCACACCGCTCTTTCGGTTTTTGAGGCATTTTAGTAGAAACACCATGACTTCTTTGTATGACGAAGTAAAACAAAAAAGGTTGAGCGTGGTAAAACCAAGAAAAATACCAAAATAACTAAAGCGCATAATTAACCGTGAACTTGCAAGTAGTCCGCCGCAGCTCTCGAAAAACTTTGAGCATAAAGGTCCGTACTGACAATTAATTCGGTCAAGTGAATTTACCTGAATCTCTTCGAAGATTTTGGTCGCCTGTTCGCTGAGATTCTTGCTCTGGACTTCCTTCATCATCTGCTCGATGATTTGCATGTTCTGCTCGTCGAGTTTGTTCGCTTTTTCCTGAAGAATATACGCTTTTTCGGGCTAACTCCCCACGGCTAAACACACCTTCTTGTCCGCCGGCAGCTGATCGACCCACTGCTGAATCTTTTCCTTGAACTGTGCCTTGGTCAGCTTGTGGTTTTCGACGATTTGATTGACTTCTTCACGCTCCTTCTCGTCGAGTGCCTTGTAGAACTCCTCGTTCTGCGCGAGAAGCTTCGTCTCCAGGTCCTTCAGTGTGTCGTTCAGGAACTGCTCTTCGGAGCCGGCTGGGTATGCGGCCACAACGGCGACGAGTAAGACGGAGAGGCAGATAGACATAGTTTTGGACGGCATAGTTCTAAAATCTTTGAGCGGTCTTCAGTATTCTGAATAATATAAACTCGACTCGCCCTAGTTATTCGCATGCTTGCAGCTGACCAGCTCAGTGTGCAAAGCGGCCAGTAAATCAATCCTCGAATTCGTTTGGGGTTGATAGCTGCCTGCCAAGTGCCAAAATGTCAAGGGATTTGTGGGACCGTCGGTAGTGGCACTTTTGGTTACCGAGCATAGTGTCCTAGGCAAGCTATGCGTCAATTGCATGGCAATTCACTTGCAACTAAGCACATGGCATGCACCTAGCATACACTTAAATGGAGTTCGCATGCCAAGCAGAGATCGCGTGGGCCGCCCCGTGCCGTGAAACACCGAAAGCGGCACGGGGCTCTTGTTCGGTTGATTTCGATCCACTTGCTGCATGCCCCAAATCGGGCATATTTTAAAGATCGACAACCGGCAGCCGTACCGTACTTCGTACCGTGCTGGCCTCTCCCGTACCTACGACGTACCGTACGGACACTCTCCGTACCGTAGCGTACCAGTAGGGTTTGCAGAACGGCGTGGACCGGAATATTGTACGGTAGTGCTAAAATATCGAGAAAATGAAACCGTATCTTACTCCGTACTGGACGGTTCCACCCATGCGTACGTACCGTACTGGACCGACCCGGGAGGGGGGGGGGGAGGCGGGTCAACGGTACGGCTGCCGATCTTTAGGATACTTGGCAGGCACTTGGCACTGGTCGCTGCTTGCCATCACAATGAGCACGCCCCTGATGGCCATGAATCAAAGTTTTAGGCGTCTTCCAAACTGGGCAGAACAGGTAAGCCGCTGAAAGGGTAACGTAGGTAGCTTGTTGACACTGACGTCCTGCGGTAATCCCGCGAGCACTTTATACCGAGACTTGCGCTCCATTAACGCGTATCCGCGAACCATTCCAAGCGTCTATGGATTCGAGAGTGATTCACGCGAGAAACAGGTTGCAGACGTTGTTTACCGGCGGATATGGACGTTATTCGTCATGCATCCCGGCGGTAATTGCGCGCCAAACAACGTCCAAACGGCCTTTTGACGACTTGTGGCCGTCGTCGAAAACAACTGATTTTGCTCGGTGATCCTCGAATGCAAGCATCGGAAGTGCGAAATACATTGTGGCGTTAGGGCCGCTGCTAGAGCAAAGACACACACGTCCGTATATTGGCGCCAACCGCTTGGTTCTGCGAACAACGTTGCTACTCTGCGACGTACCGGTATCCAGGCATACCTACGCAGATGTCGATGATTCAGTAGGGTCGTTCCGTTGTCCTAAGAAGAGCACAACGGTATTTCATCTTTGATAAAGCACTGGATGCATGAACCATGGAGGAAGAACCACAACCATAAGGCCCTTGCGCCTAGGTTATACTTGCCGGCGAACTGCTCGCGAATGTTTACGCTGAGCGGCTGGTGGGAAACCCAAGAGAATATTTTTGTAGGCATCCTACAAAGGCTACTGATGAAACGATTTCTGCCAAACGAAAATAGAACTCTGAAGACGGCTGAAAACTTCCTTTCTAAAGCCAAAATTTTATACGTTCGTCGTTGCCTAGACAAATGTCTCACGCAGGAGGCACTGAGTATTGCACACATATTGGCATGGTCAGTCAGCTGTACAACAGTGAGATGCGTTCCTTGAACAGCTGTACGCTCATGGCACTTGACCCTACACACGTGAACCTTCCATGCTTTCTCGGTGCTGTTTAAGCCTCACAATAGGCGCCTAAGATTGTAGGTCTATTTTCCTACTTTCCAATGCGCTTGCACGGACTTCCCAGCGCCCTTCGCAAATGCGACTTTGTGGCCTTTCTGCGAATTCGTGACCAACAACCGGCCATATTTCCGGTTCCCGTCCATTCATCGCAACCCGTAATTATGCACGTGCTCGAGGACGCTTGAAAGCATCCCTTCCGAATTCCGCGAGGAAGAGAGGAAATCGAGCGGCCGCATCAAGGCCGTCCGCTCTCGTCGCTGTGTTGTCCCAATTCAGGTGCAAATCGGACGATAAAATGATAATGGAACGCACTCGGCGCTTGTCACGCCAGCGAGAAGCGGCGGTTTGCGTGGGCCTCCGCAGGTGTCGGCCATAATCCGTACCGGTAGCCTTTCGCGTCCGTAATGCTGGTTTCAATAGGGTATAGGTGTATTCGAAATGCCCAAGCTAAAACTGTCCCGTTATGGTCGGAATCGCCCGCTTGTGCTTAGCCCAGAGCTGCAGGAAGAGGTCGTACCAGTGGAAGAGGAAAATAGGTAACAAACATTAAACAACTTTTGTTTCAAAGTCTGCCACGAAGTGGGCCCAAGCTTCGAAATAAACCTGAGGATGCTTACCTAAAATTCTTACTTTTCCTAAATTTGGCCTTCGAAGGTTTATTTAAAGGGGATTCGTAGGGTATAAATTGCGTCCTAAGCCCATTATCGAAGCCTTTATGTAACTACCCAGTCCGGTAGCCGTTCTCCAGTGGAAAGTGGAATCGCATGACACTTTGGCTGGCTTGTGCAAGCTGCAAATTCATCCCAGGTGAAGCCTCGGATACGCATATATCTCCGTTGACGGGTCACTCCGACATTTGGCGGTGCACGCTTTTCGGTCGCGCCGCGGTGCACGCTTTCAGGATCCATTTCACCGCTTTAGCAGCGATCCTGTGCTTTGCTTCTTGCGCTTCTCTTGGCTCGCTCGCCTGAACAAACAAGCTTTAAAATGGATTACCAGGCGTTCGCTACCCTGGCTCGCATGACATTACGCGCTTGGGCTCTGCATGCACTTGACGACTTCTGCAGCTATCGGTCAACTTATTAGTATGCAACCGTCCTTTGTGTAGCAGGTGGGGCGACTTTTTATGTGGTGCATGCAGAAGTCAGCGTGAATGGGTCACCCGACCTCCTTCGTGCCTTATCAGTGCATTGCGCCTCGCTAGCGCTTTACATGCATCAAAACAAACTGTTTGCATCGCGATGCAGCAAGCAGCCCGGCGACGTACAAACTCCTTAACTTCGTTCTCGCATGCGTCCATAAAATTTTATTGGTGGATGCTCGGTCAGTGAAGCACGCTTCCTCGGCAGTCTTAGTCTCAAATTCGTATCTTTCTTTCGCTTTACCTTTTCGTATCTTCTGCACTTTCTGTCCATGATTGAAACTTTTCTTTACGTCACTTGTTCAAATGTGTTGTTTAGGGACACAATGACGACGGTTGAGCGAGTCGCCTCAAAGGTGCACGTCAAGAACACGCTGCTGCGGAAGGCGCTTGCGGAATTCTTCGGCACCTTCCTGCTTGTGGTAGGCAACGTTCTTCTTCGTTAGGAAGGGATTTGCGCGGTCATAAAAGGTCCCGGAACGCGCAGCCCAAAGTTGGGATAAAAGGGCCCGGTAAGAAAGAAGGAGCACGACGAGCCTGCAAGTAGGCAGACTTTTCCCCTGAAAAGGTTGTGCCGAGAGTTTACTTGAACAAAGGAGAAGAATAACCACTTGCGGTCACTCTAAGCTTCCTTTTTTGCTATACTCTTATTTTTTCTGCTTCCCCTAGTGCGGCTTCTGCTGAAAGCTGCTTCTGAGCTTTAAAAACATCCTTGTTTCAGTTCATCGGCGAGGCTATCGTTGCTCAGCTGATTCTTCCGCCTCGCCACAACTCATGGATCCAGATCAACGTTGGCTGGGGCTTCGCGGTCGCGTTCGCAATCATGGTCGTCGCCAAGGTGTCAGGTACGCATGTCACCTCCGTCTCATTTGACTTCTTCCTGGCGACTTTTAGGCGGTCATATCAACCCGGCCGTAACCATCATGTTCTGGACATTCGGCGCCGTGGACATTAAGACCACTGTCGTCTACATACTTGCTCAGACGCTCGGTGCTTTTGTCGGCGCGGCTGGTGTTTATTTCTTCTACATTGGTAAGATTATCTAGCCATGCTTCTCTTGATGACGTACGGGTGCGTTTAGACGCCATCAACCACTTTGACGGAGGTGTGCGCACGGTGGTTGGCGTCAATGCGACTGCGGGCATCTTCACCACGTTCGCTCCGACCTGGCTGAGCGCGGGTGGCGCCTTCGTTGACCAGGTATTCCATGTGCTTGTAGATGTAGAACCGAATCGGAAATCTGTCTTTTTGGAACCGAAATCGTTTTTAAGTCGGATCGGTATCGGCTTCCGGACTGAGAGGTACCCACCAGGTCTTCTTGGTTTTTAGGCCGTCGGCACTGGCATCCTCTGCCTCTTCATCGCTGCCATCATCGACCCAAAGAACAACATTCCTGCGCACTTGCATGCGCTTCTGTTTGGCTTCGTCGTCATGATGATCGGATGTGCTTTCGGACTGCATATCGGTACACGGCAGTTCGCTTAGCAACGTCAACCGACACTAATTTAGGATACCCCATCAATCCCGCACGCGATTTTGGACCGCGCTTGTTTGCAGCACTCGTCTACGGAGGCGAAGTATTCACGTAAGGATTTTCACGAGCACAAATAACGATTGTATAAACTGGAAGTTCACAGTAGGGTTCGGCGCTCGCCTGTCCCGTACTACAGTGTCGTATTATGCCATGCCGCCTTATGGAAACGGGAACGACACGGGTGTCAGCACGGGACGGATCAAATTTTTACCCCGTTTTGGCGTACCGTTCCGTTCTTTGCTCTAAGAACGGAACGGAAAACGGTACTGGAGGGGCAAAACGGAATGGAAACAACACAGCGTCTAGTGTTGATGCTTAGTTCACTAAATCGTTTTCACTAAGCTCTTGCAGGCACCCCTACCCGGCCTACTTCCTAATGCCGGTGCTGGGCCCGATCGTCGGTGCGGTCCTCGGCGGATGGATGTACGTGCTCTTCGCCGGTGCGCAGATCCCCGACGAGACTTTACTGCCGGACCGCAGCGGCAAGCACAAGAACATCACCCTGGCGAAGCCCGAAACGCTTGGAGAGTCGGAGAAGCTCGTTGAGTAGAAGTCTGTTAATTTAATCGCGCCCTGTTACTCCTTGCTTAGTTACTCACAGTTGGAGATTACCTCTATTAAACGGCGGTATCAAAAGCCTTTGGAGCATGGACATGGTGTGATCGTGGGAGGCGTACAGGGCTCAATAGGTTAGATTTTTAGAACGGATCAGTGCAGTTGAATATCCTCAAAGAAACTTAGTACCTATTTACGGTCTGATATTCACAAAGTTGATCCATTTCAGAATATAAAAGGGCGACTTCGGAATGAAAACGTCTCGTTTAGCTTGAAAACCTCAGAATTCAAACAAACCGAGACTGGTCAGGGACACCCTGAGTGGCGTCAGTAAAGTGACAGGTAGTTTACTGCAGCAGGATCATGACGCTAGGATGTTCCACCGCTATTCTGCCAAATTCCAGTGACATTTAGAATTGCAGATACAGCAAACTGGTCTTAAGCAGCTGACGTTCTCGAAGGAACTTCGACATTACGACTCGAAACAAATTCCAATTTATTTGACAGTCGAAAAAGGGAATATCGTAAAGCAATCAGTCCAAAACGCTCTTGCTTCGCACGTGTGAAGAGATCTTGGCGGGCCAAGCGACATCTACGACTGCTTCTCGAACGGATACCACGGATGGTGATCGAGCCTAAGCGCCAAATGATGCAAATTATGTTTGTCGTAATCGGTACTTACATGAACCATGGCACAAGGCGGACGTGCTCGTTGAGAGCCTCGAAGCGCTTCATGTCCTCATCGCTGATGCTGAAATCGAAAACGTCGAAGTTCTCCTTGAGACGCTGCTGGTTGGTGCTCTTCGGGATGACGTTGATGCCGCGCTGAATCATCTGGCGGAGGGCAATCTAAAATCGCCAATGAAGAACTGCACGGAACGGGCGGATGATTCTACCTGAGCCGGCGTCTTGCCGTGCTTCTGCGCGAGCTCCTTCACGAGCGGATGCCCGAGCACATCGGCATGCGGCTGCTTCACGTCCGGGAAGATGTTCTTGAAGTAGTCCGCTCGACCCGGAGAGCCTAGCGTGCTGTACGAGGTGACTGTGAGGCCGAGTTTCTTGCTCAAGTCCACCAGCTCCTTCTGCTGCAGGTAGATGTGGATCTCGATCTGAAATTAAGGTCGGATCACTCGTACCGAATAGAGACAACTGGCACCGACGCCACAAGCACTCATGCTAAGCACTTTAGAGCGATTCACGTCTCTTAGACTTAGCTGCTCGCAAAGTACCGGCCGAGCATACCTCGCGCGGCAGGTAGACTATGTTAGACTTGTGCGCATCAAAGTGCACTCAGGCAGCCCTAGCCACGTCGCACAGCTCACCCCACCCGGGGCTTACCTAACTGAAGAACAACAAACAGCGAAAGTGTGCAGATTACACCGCTTCGTACTAGTTGCTCACGTCGATACAGGTGAGGCATACTATCCGGACACTATTGCCAAGGAGACTATGTCTATTATTCAGTTATGACTCGGGTCCCGGCACTCTATACCAAGTCTCTTTGCTTAGCCTTGTCTCGATCCCAGCCCTGACGTCTCCCTAATGACGGCTCACATGCTGCTCATCTGCGAACAAGCGAAAGGGCTACCTGATGATTCTGCGGCTTGATCTCGGCCTTGTCGTAGAGGTCCTGGAGCTGCTTGACGGTGAAGTTCGACACGCCGATGGACTTCAGCTTGCCTGCCTTGACGGCGTCCTCGAGCGCGCGCCACGTGTCCGGCGTGGGGATGAGATCGGGGACGGCCTTACCGTCGGCGCCCCGCTCAGCTCCGCCCTTACCATCAGGCTAAATTCGATGCTGCAGGTTAGCGTACAGAGCCAGTAGTTCCTACCTTGACCGCCATCGGCGAATGCAGCAGGTAAAGGTCGATGTAGTCGGTCCTGAGATTCTTCAACGAGTCCTCAACGGCCTTCTTCGCTAGATCCGGGCGATGGAATTGTCCAGGCAGCTGCAAAACACCATTAGGTTCGCGTCTGCACGATTATTCTCGCTCGCGGAAAGCGGTACACACTGCAGGTTAAGTTCGGAAAGGTTGTGTATCGTACCTAATACACTAACAAAACCCAGCTTTTAAGAGAACACTCTTTCCTTACGATATACTGACCCCTGTTTGAATTTCTCAGATTACCATTTAGAGCCATGTAAAGCTTCAGTCTATGGCTGTATTTCAAGCCATCAAGAATTTTCAAACAAACAGCGAGTTACAAGAACGTAAAATACATTTGCAAACATTTGGAATTTTAGAGTTTTGGGTACGAAAATAACCGTCGTGGACTCTACTAGTAAAAATCCGATAAACTATGGACATAAATAAAATCATGAGAGAGAGATCTCGTTCGATTTTGGCCAGAACGGATCCCGGGCTTTGTAATATTGAAGATCCCGGTCCTGGGTCCGCCCAGAGCCTACGCAAAAGCCCGCCGCAATGAGCAAGCTGCGTACTTTTGTGGTGATGAAGAGATCAGCACGCTTGAACTTCCCCGCTTGGATGTACTCCTCGACCACCTCACCGATGGGCGCCTCATTGCCGTACGCAATAGCGGTGTCAATGTAGCGATATCCGACGTCGAATGCTGTTCGGAGAGCCGTCTTTAGCTGCTCCGGGTCGCTGGCCTAAAGCAGAAGTTAGAACTGGCTAACACTTTGCGAAGTGCGGAGGTTTCCGTAAAAGTTTTTTTCTGTTAAAAAACGTACCTGCCACGTTCCTAGTCCGAGAACCGGAATTTCCGTGCCGTTCGCCTGCTTCAGCGTTGGGACCTTGGTCATTTTGAGTGTTGGAACAGATTGTCAATCGTCGGCCTAAATGCGGTCTCATTTTCAGAACTTTAGTTATAAAGTTGTACAAGGAAATACAGACGGAAGCAACTTCAAAAACAATGGAGAAATTAGCCGTCGATGGGCGCATCTAAATCTTGGCTGGACATCGCGACGTAAGTAAATGTAAATCCTTATATACTAAAGCGCTGGTCTGGGTTAGTCCCCCCAAAAAGTTTTTGCTATTGGTCGCAATTTGGTATCATTCGATAGGGCTTCTAAGCTTATATACAAGTGGAAAATAAAGGCCTCATCGGTTGCCTAGAAAAAAAGTTATGCCCGCTCAAATTCCAACTGTGCTTCCTGCTTCCATGCTATAGCGGGCCCGCTATCGCATGCTTCCCATAGGGGGAAAGAAGGACAATTTCTATCGGGAAACGGCCTAAGGGGGTTTTCCTGGAAAATAAAGTCAGTTTTTGCATAGGGGCTTATTTAGGGGGATAGGGGTCAGAGGGGGGGGGGCTGCTTCCATGCTATAGCGGGTAAGCTATCGCATGCTTCCCATAGCGGGAAAGAAGGATAATTTATGTCAGGGAGGACCGCAGGAGGTTTTCCTGTATGCAGAATCTGAAACAAACGCCTTTTAGCCACTAAGGCGAGGCAATCGCAGGACTAGGCTGGGTTGCATATCTTTTTTTATTTAAGCGGGTAAATCCCGACAGTTAACATGGTCTCTCCTTAGGTGAGACCGCCAAAAGTTGGACACACTGAACTTCTAAAAGGCCCTGAGTGGATTGTAAGACAATTAGATTCTGGGCAGCGGTGTCGATATGCCCCTGAAAATCGATGCGCGCAGTGAGTTCCGCAGGACATCAAAAACGAGTATCGTTGTCTGTGAAACGTGTGCAGAGATACCTATCACTTGTGGGGGATATCCTTATCGTTATCCTTATAACTAAAGCGCTGGTCTATGTCCGGTCCCAAAAAGTTGTCGCTACTCACCCATGATTGGTACCAGTGGCGTACCCAGGGGAGTGGCGCGGGGGGCTGCCCCCCCCCCCCCCCCCCCCCCCT
>JNEY01000324.1:0-13185 GCA_020875895.1 Aphelenchus avenae
GGGGGGGGGTGCCGAAAAGTCAAAAAATTGTGTTAGGTAATCAAAATTTTAACGAGTTTTTGAAAAACAGCCCAAAATTGCCTCGGTCGGGCTAGGCTATCCTTATACACTAAAGCGCTGGTGTGTGTCCGTGGACAAAAAGTTTTCGCTGTCGGCCCAAGTTTGGTATCATTCGATAGGGCGTCTAAGGTTAAGTAAAAATGCAAAATTTTAGGCGAATCGGTTGGCTAGAATAAAAGCTATGATCGACCAAATTTTCAACTTCTGGCTCCTGCTTACATGCCATAGCGGGCCCGCTATAGCATGCTTCCCAGGCGGAAAAAAGGCAAAACTTCGTCTGATTTCGGTCCAATGAGGGTTTTCCTGCATGGCGAATCCAAAAATAGCGTTCATTTTAGGAAGGGGATATTAGGAAATCGAATGCAGTCTCTGTTAAAAACCGTTTGTGTTGGTAACTCATACGTTGTCTGCTTGGTAAAAGTAAACCCCGATAGCGGCGCCGGCTGCGCGAAGCGCAGCCCAGCCGCTAGTTAGTGATTAAAACATGCTAAAGTAGCAGTTCAAACTCATTAAAAGAGCAAATTCCGAAACCGCCCCCTTACCGCCCCCCTGCAATGGGTCCGCCGCCCCCTTTCGGGAAATTCCATCTGGGACCCCAGTCTGCAATGACGATTGGATACGACACAGTTTGGCTCCATAAGATGTCGGTTAGAGTAATGCTTGAGCTTACCTTGATAAACGTGCCAATCCACGAACGAGGATCGACGTTAGTTGTTATCGCAAAGGTTTGTACAACGCCTACGTCAAACAGTGCCGGTATGATGCAGTCCGGTGCGGGAATGTTGTAGAGCTAAACGCTCTTTAAATTGTGTTACGCGCAATCGCCCGACACAACCTGACAGGGGCATACGGAAGCTGTAAATAATTTCGCCCCTTCAACGGTTATGTGCCATTCAGCGTCGATAACGCAAATGTTTCCCACGGAAGGGGACTAGAGTACAGCCTATGATGCTTGGAATTTCATGCTTCGCCCTTACAACCGTGGCCTAAAGAAGTCAAGTACCGAACTACGCATTTAGTTCACGCGTTGTTTTCTGGAGGCTCGCATTGACCGCTCACCCATTAGGAGGAAACTCACACCATAGTCCAGTTGCGTAACGCTGCCGCGCAAAGCGTTATGTGCGATGAGCATGGCGTAGTCCTCACGAAACTCGTTAGCCATCGACATCTTGTACACCTGCGGCTTAAGATGAACGCCGACAAAGTCGATGAGGGCGTAGTCGATCCCCGCCTCGAAGCATATGATAATGAGGGCTCCGACCTGACACTGGAGTTCGTTGGCGTTAGCCCGTAGGTAGGCAAAAAACGGAAGGTTCTCTGGGCGAAAGTCAAGCGTGAGTCGATAGATGAAGGCGTTGTTGACGCAATGGAAAAGCACTTCCACGTCTTCGTCGCACGGCACGAGCGGCACAAAGCGCTGGAAGCCTCGGGCCGTCGAAACACGAATGTGGACGTTGCCGTGTATTGTCTGCAAAACCGAGGGCATAGTATGTATCCAAATACGGTTTTTTGTTGCTTTTTATATGGTGCATTTCCAGGATTCCGTCAAGACTTCTTGCCTTTTTAGAGCAGCAACTGAAGGCAAGAAATAAATCATTTCAAAAAGGTCAATGCGTCGTTTACAGATCGAACACGTCGGCTTTTAGCTGGCACTAACGGCTGAATGGTTTTACCTCCATCTCGTGAATGTACCGAAGAGGAAGTGCGTGTGCCTGACGATTAACGAGATCCCGCAAGCGCATGCAACCACTCGAGCGCCGAGCGGTCCAAGAAGTGGAGGACGTCGAGTTCGATTTCGGCCAGCATTCCGGTAGCAGAACTTACCGGTAGTCGTTTCGTAGGAATATGCCGCACGTTTGGTAGTCCTGACGTAATTCAATGGTCTTTTATAGACCATCATTGCATCCAGCGTCTCACAGCAGCGATCGATTCTGGAAAATCGACGTTCCGCTACAACTGTTGGGAATAAATTCATTACACAAAATGCCGTTCTGAAAACTTTGACCGACGGGACCACTTTGTTCAATCCCTGAAGGTGGTTCCCTGAGTTCGACCCGTATTTGGTATGTGCTTACGAAGGTCTTTGTTCGGTAGGCTTCAGTGGGCGAAGCGGCAGTAGTAGCGAAAGCGAGTTGAGAGCTGGTGAAGTTCATAGAGCTTATCCCACCGTTTGGGTCACGAAGTGACTGTTTAATCGCGTAACACGAAACGACCGGAAGACGGGCTTTGAAAAACTCCCTTAATTCGAGTCCCATAACTGACTTTTTTCTTTGCTTTTTGAGCCTATTGATCTACGAATGGGAAAGCAGCTCGTTCGAGTGCTAAACCAGAGCATGCTAGCCGTGAACGTCGGTTACGATGGGCGTGATACGCGCTAATTCCCGTAGTGTAGATTCATGAACATCCAGCGGATGGGCCTATTTAAACAAGCAGATTTAACTCCGGCGTTTTGTTCGTCATTTGTTACTGAGAGTTATTGCTACGTCCACGTTTTTAGGCACCATGCTGCCGACGGAAACCTTCGCCGAAGCCGTCGCGTTCCTCCCTCTTTTCGATCTGGGTGCGCTTGCGGTCGCCGATGCGATGTGTTCGTCGCTCGCCGTCAGAGCCTCCACCAAGATTTGATGGGAGCAATTCCCGGGCCTTCAAATAAGCGTGGCGAAGCATTTTATCGAAATTAGACGTAACGAGGTCGGCTTACACCGCGGGCATTTCGTGGCCAGGCTGCTATTCCTGAGTGAGCAGGATATCATTGATTTCGTCGCTGCCGCATTTCCCAACTGCATCTTCGACGAGGTGATCATTCACTTGTATGTGGGCAAGCACATCTTGGACGCAATTGCCCGAGTCGCGAAGTACGTCATCGTCAAGGGAGCAGTTCACCTTCTTTACACGATGAGTCGTGATCGCTCCTTCAAATTTATCTGCAAATTTCGACATGTGAAGGTCAGTTCTTTTTCAGTATTTTGCAGCATGTACTGCATCGATTGCCTTTCAAGGGTTAAGGTTCTAATTCTGCTCCCTTTAGGCGCTGCGAATGGAACTAAAGACGGACGATGAAGCCAGTAAAATTGCGAATCTCTACCGTGGAAGCGGTGTCCAGGAGCTTCAATACTACACGCCTACCGACATGACACTCAAGAAACTACCGCTCTTTTGAAGATTCCTTGTATACTCGTTACTACTACTACTACTCATACGAATTTACATCTTTTCGCAGCTGATTTTGCCCAGTTGCTTGTTTGCCGTTACATAAATAAAAGACTTTATCCAAATAGTCGATAAATCAACGCTTCGGATATCCATACCACGCGCATACTTCTCTGCCCGAACAAGGACTTGCCTGGACTTATTTATCTCTGATAGAGAGGTTAACGGCACCACGCAAGTCGAGAGCTTTGAGCTGAGAACTGAAACCGGACAAAAACACCAGCTGGACGGCGAAAACGCGTCCGCTTCAACCGGAAAGAGCCGGGCTCGGCTCCGCCAAATTCGGTTCTGGTCATTTTTGTCCAACGCCTTGAACCGACTCAGACCGATGCGACAGCTCCAGCTTGCATCATGAAGCCTCTAAAAGCCATCTGGGTCGGACCCGAGCCGGTAACGGCTCTGCCTAATAGCCACGATCAGGAATTGGGCCCTCTATCAGGGGGACCTGGCCACGTGTCGGTTTCCAGTTATGCCATTGACTTGTTTACGTCGAGCCAGATCCACAGCAGATAAGCTGGAGAGGAATGCGATGCCTGCATAAATCACTTCGCGACCACCAGGCCCATGTGCCGGACTGAGCATGCAGCGCATAATGTGTCCTCGCGTGGTGAGCATTGTCCGCGCCCCGAACGGTCCCCCGGGGCCGAAGGACGTGTCACTCGACCCACAATTTGTCACGCGCGACAGCTGCTCCGCGCTGATTCTCGGCGACGTCGTGTGCCCAAAGAGGGAGTGGGCTCTCCCGACTTAGCCCTAATTCCGCCGCAAGTTCATTGCTTAGACGCTCTCGTCGTTTGTTGATATAAACATCCGCTTTTTACGTAAAGTTTGACGTGAACGTTTCGGCCTTGCTGGCTTAAACCGGGGTCGATGGTTCATGCAGACCGAAAGCTCAAGCTTCGTTAGCCCGTTGTCGAGTTTTCAATGCACCGTCGAAAGTAGCCCTGAAGAGTGTGCAAATTCAGTGAACACCGAACAGAAAAGGCACTGCATTATATCTTGCTCTCTCTATCATTCGGCTGACAGTTTTCCCAAGACTCTACATCCTCTTTTGCGCATTGTCAGTTTTCAAATTTAAGGTGCTTAGGCTTCTAGTGGCCTATATGACTCGTGAATGCCCTTCTACCCGTCGTTCTGTACCGTTTTAGCTAACCGAAGACGGCACGCGGAGTTAGCGCGAAGAAAACATGGCACGACCTGAGTTTACGTCGTCTATCATTCGACATGCAGTCCTTTTTGATGATTTTGCGAGCAACTGTCAAAACGTTTTAGCGAAAAAATTTTGAAAAAAGCAAAAAAAAAACCGGAGGTGAAGTAACATTTATAGAAAAGAACAGGAAACAGCACGGGAAGAGTCAGAACGGAACAAA
This sequence comes from Aphelenchus avenae, assembly GCA_020875895.1. Taxonomy (NCBI): domain Eukaryota; kingdom Metazoa; phylum Nematoda; class Chromadorea; order Rhabditida; family Aphelenchidae; genus Aphelenchus; species Aphelenchus avenae. The sequence goes on from JNEY01000324.1 coordinate 4,641, forward strand.
AAAACGCCAGGTGGATCAGTTTCGAAGCTTACGTGTGCTAAGTATGGACCTTACTCAGGTTCCGGCAGAAAGCATAGTGCTCCGCTTCCTTCATACCAACACTTTCGAGCTCTTTGATGCTCTGATTGAGTTCTATATGTTCCATATCTCCTCTGCTGAGGTCGAGTTCGCAATACGCAACAAATCAAGCGGAATAAAAAGAGCGTCAAAGTCTCAAGTGTCCGCGAGGTAATTATGCGCGCCACATCGTCACTCGTACCGCCATTGAACTCATAATTTGTCACGCAGCGTTCTTTGCAGTTCTCAGCTGACTCCTTCTCAACGCACCAGCACATTATTCGGAGTCATGATTACAAGCGTTTACTCTGTAATCCTTCTTCTTCTACACGCGCTGAACTATACTCTGGGCGCTTATTTCGTCTGCCCAACGGGATGCAACTGTACGCCGGACCCATCGGACGGCTACAACGCCGTTCACGTGCTCTGTAAATGGAACAGGGTAAGTGCAGTATCCGCGACCACAGTGAACTTTAGTTCTGTTTAGTACACTGAACTTGTTCCGTTATCGGAATTTCATGGCCAGTATTTCCAGTTGGGACAGCCACTTTAGATGAAAAAAACCCAGAAATAGCCCCGCTACAGGCGACACCGACGACACTTAAAATATTAATGTTGTTGTTGTTTTATTTTTTCTATTTGTTGTAATAGGTATACTTGTTGCCGATCATTAGTGACTCTTCTTAGATCGAAACGCAAGTTCTGTTTTCCCTTCGCAACGAAGAGATGGTGCGGACACTTACAATTCGCTGTTCTCATCCGGTGACCGCCACTACCACTGAAGTGCCTGCAACAGAATCACCGCGGACGCTACCGCCCGGCCTCTTCCAGCGCCTCAGGCACTTGGACCGGCTGGAGATCGACCGATGCCGGTTTCAGGAGATCGAGAGGGAGACGTTCTACGTAAGCCTAAGCATGATCCACATGATAGCGGCGGTTGCTTGTGAGCCTTGAGAAACGTCTTGGTACAAAAATACTGCAGAAAAGGTCTCGGTCCGGCGATTTTTGGTCCCGTTTCCGGCACCCAAAAATACCCAGCTTTGCTTTGGTTCGGCCCAGGGCCGGTCGCCCTTTCTGGACCTGAGCCCATCATACTTTTGAAGCGATCAGTCTAAAAAATAAACGAATATTTACCGCTTGCGCCCAGATCTAACGGGAACTTTTTATGCGTTTGCAGGAACCGCCGCAAACCCTTGGTTCCGCAACTCTGGAAGCAGCCTTGTCACCTTACGGCAAGAAAATGACCGCGGTTTCTTCTACCCCGTCACTTATGCCCGGGATACCCCTGGAAGTTTTAGCATTACCCTCACCGAATGGCACTTTCACTCGCCTATCCTGTCCCGGGGCGGATTAAATCCATTTAGGGCATGAACTACCTGTACAGTCTGATCGTCAAGAACGCAGGGCTCGAGGAGATCCACGCGAACGCCTTCGACCACATGACCAACCTGATGACGCTCGATCTTAGCGGCAATGAGCTGAGATCAGAGCCAGCGGCATTGACAGCGCTACAGTGCGTTTCGCAAAAGAACTGTTATTTAATATTTTAAAGTACTAGAAATCTAGAAAAATCAAAGAAATGTGTCCTTAAAAATAAAAAAGTGGTATAATAAATTTATTTCAAATATGGTTCTACTTGAAACATTGTCTATGTTATTTATTCGTCCGTTTTAGCGATCTGATCCAGCTAGACCTCAGCAATAACTCCATCACCTACTTGTCGAGTATTCTCAGCAACTCGCACAAGCTGAAGGTCTTCTCTCTGGCGGACAACTACATCGAAACCGTCGACTTCCGATTGTTGCCACCAGGATTGACCGACTTGTCACTGCCAAGGAACAAGATCACTACCATCCGTAATGCGTTGCACAGCAATGTGTAAGTCAGTGTCCTGGCAGGTGACGTACTAAACAAAGGATAGGGAACCGGCAGCCGTTCCGTACTCCGTACCATATTGACCCCCGTACCGTACTGAATCCCCTGTACCGTACTCCGTACCATACTGGCCCCGCCGTACCGTACTGAATCCCCTGTACCGTACTCCGTGCGCTACAGTTCGATAAGGGTACCTTACAGTTCGGTACGGGCTCTAATACGGTACGGAACGGCCATAGTACGGGCCTTGCTCGTGCTGAATGTCCAAAAAAACTGGAGCCGTACCGTAATCCGTACTGGACGACTCAACCGTACTGTACTGGACTTTGTACCGTACAGCACGGTGTACGGTACAATACGGCCGTACTGCCATGCGTACGAATGCCGATTGTTATACTTAACACTTCTGTTTGGGCGCACTAACTTTGTTCCTCATGGAAACACACACAGATGTTGAGCTGCGTTCACAGTCACGAGAAGTAAATAACGAGAAAAGAACCGCAGAACCTACGAAATGGACATGATTTTCCATTTTCCCGGGAAGCGCATACCCTAATGTGCTACCACTGATGCTAGGTGGCTGTATTCTAAGCTGAATTGCCAAGTCGCAGCCATCTTTAGACAACTCCGACGTTTGGATCTCTCCAACAACCACCTGTCGTTTATCGCGACGGAGGGCAGCGTAAACGTCCTACCGGTCGGACTGCGAGTGCTGAAGCTCCGGTACAACGAGATCTCGCAGGTGCAGGAGGGCGCATTCCGTCGCATCAGCCGAATGGTGCTCGTGGACTTGAGGTAGCAGACTGTGCTAGGAGTCGGCAAACGGGACATAGCAAGGAACGGGTGGTACGGGCCATTTTAGGATGGAGTGGATTTAAAAATTCTTTGAATTACTAAACTTATTTAAAAGTTTTTTGAATTAACTTCACGAATTTAAGTAAATTAATTTAATAATGATAGGTTTTAATAACAATTAACGAAACTGATTAAAATAGAAAAATAAAGTAATTATTACTAACTTAATTACAATTTTAAGGGAACCTGCCAAATTCGGAACAAAAGATACACACATTCTGCAAACTACCTCCCTTTTTGTCCGACCTCCGGTGGGTTTATGCCAGCTCCAGCTTCTACCGAGTCTTAGAAGTGACTGCAGACTCTGACTTAGGATTTGATTTTCCAGAAACAACTCACTCGCAGAGCTGCCCGAGGAAGCCATTCAGGTCGACGAAGTCAAACAACGCTATCGGATACTCCTCTCCGGGAATCCGTTGCGCTGCTCTTGCGCGAACGCCTGGATGCTCGGCACGAACATGACCATCCCCGTGACGGTCGTCGACCTCGACCAAATGCGATGCCGCAAGCCCATTGACCCATCGCAGTGGATCTCGATGCTGGAAGCGGATCGTCAGCAATTATTCTTGTGCCGCTACGACAATCACTGCCTGAAGGGATGCGACTGTTGCTTGACAAGGCCGACGCGATGCGCGTGCGCGAGGATCTGTCCGGCGGGGTGTAGGTGCTGGCGGAGCGTTGGCGCGAGCGTGGAGCAGGTAAGCGCCACGAAAACCGATCACAACATCGAGTTACAAGGAATGAGTTGGATCAAGCAGTCCATGTACATAGGCCACATTTTCGAAAGCATTCTTAACTGGGTCCTGAGCAGTAGCTTAGGGTACACTGGCAATCCTAGAAGCTCTGGACGTTTACGCGGATACGCGGTGGGGAGTCTACGCATTCGCCGCTGGTTAGTTGTATGTTTGATCGCGAATCCGCATCGATTATCGGTCTTTTGGGGGGTAGAAGTCGGTCCAAAGGATTGATTGATCGGCACCAAAAAATCGCATTTTAACAATTTAATTTTTATTGTCATTTTTAACGTTTTTCGATTCGTACTATGCGACGTGGCGGTTTGCACGCGCTTCCAATAGTGCCTGCAGTAGGACGGACGTATGTACCCATGTCTGATTAGTCGCCTAGTTTCCGGACAACAAACAAACGCTTATGCCTAGGGCCTCTGAAACGCGCGAACAAAATCGTTCCAAAGCAAAATCGTACAGTCAGCTTTAATGTGTACCTTTCCAGCAGGGCCAGAACGTCGTCGTCTGCGACAACGTCCGAATGGACCGCCTTCGATACGTGCCGGACTCGGTGACGGAACTGCACCTGGCCGGAAGCATGTGGCGCGACAAGGGCCTCCGGCATCTAGGGCTGAAGGAGAACTTGAGCAAGCTGAACCTCTCGAGCAGCAACATTGGATTCCTTAACGAGGTTCGTGGATTTTCTTACAGCCGAAAGATCCGAAGTCGTTGTGTGACGTGTATTTCACGCAGCCCTTCGACTACCTCCTCGCAGCCCAAGCCACCAGGGACCAGGCGGGATAAGATGGGATGATCGGCTGGCAGAAGGCATGTCAGACCAGATTTTCAGGAAGACCGTTTATTAGTGTAAAATTTCTAACGTAGCATATTTGCTGTTTTGGCCTCACATCGGCTACTTTTTTACTTCTTACTTATTTGCCCATGTTGATCGACTAAACGCCCCCTTTTTGGGGTCTATCCCCCGCCCGAAGCGAAGCCGCAAGGGGGGGGGGGCGTTTTTTGTGCATTTTTTGCCGGTTGGACCACATTTTCAGTAGAAACTTACAAAAAATGTCCAAAAACTTGATGGCTTTGCCAGCGGCGGGCTAAAAGGCAATTTCCTTCGGAAATCGCCATATTCTGCGAAATTTAGACACATTTAAGAGCCGCCTCCCTGAACCGCCCCTTTTTGGTCGTGACCCCCCCCCCCTACCGCCCCCCTTGAGGGGGTCCGCCGCCCCCTTTCGGCAAATTCCATCTGGGACCCCTGCGTCTACATCCTTTCTACTAGTCCGTTTTTCGGGATTTTTAGGAATGAATGGGACGATCGGTTCCTGCGTGCTGGTGCCCAACTCCCTAGCTGTAAAAAGGGTGTTTAGGAAATAAAATTCAGAATTCCGCCGGGTTTGACGAACACCAGACTTCGAAAGCGAATTCGTCCTTCTGCTTTCATGTCGCCGGCTGCCATTGTCTCTGCGTGCCCATGGTCGCCATTCCTCTCGCTACGTTACTAAGAACCCACCCACTCATGCGTCGCTTACTAATCAGCTCTTCCAAAACGTATTTCCAGTCCGGATCCCGAATCTTTCCGTGTCCCAAATATTAAGGGAACCTTCCGATTTCCGGCAAAATTAGTGGGCACTCCGACTAATCCATCGCGTTACAGACCCTCCTCAACCAGTTCCCGCGTCTCGAGGTGCTCGATCTGTCCTCGAACGGCCTCCGTGAAGTCGACACTGCCGACCTGGAACTGCTTCGAAAGCTTCGCACCGTCTTCCTCCATAACAACCGCTTCGAGCGGCTCGACAACCGGACCATGGCCTACTTTGCACGACTGCAGAACTTCACCATCGGTGGCGACGGAAACGTCTTCCGCTGCGGATGCGGCCACGAGCAAAGTTGGGTGCAGAAGTGGCTCCTGCGGAAGGACATCAGGGAAAAGGTATGTGTGGACCCGAACGTAGCCCGCTTCACCCTCAGACGGGGCAGTACTGAATGGCTATTACCTAGCTGCCTACAGCTTACGTGCGGCAATGCTGGCAGTCTGGGTAGTTCTCTCACGGTATAGGATAGCAGCATATTTCCCGCGTTCCGTCTGCTACTAGCAGGCGGAAAGTTCAGTTTCGCTGCACTCTAGTGACCTGAACTCGAGCTTCAGTTCAGTTCAATTCATCGCTAAAGTTCCGGTTCAGGGAAAAACACTGCCTGTTACACGGGACATTAAGTTTCGTGCATGCCGTACCGCTTATATTGTAAGCATTCAGCCGCTGTGCACATGCATATTCATGCTTCTGCGTGCGAAAGCACTCAGTCCGCATGACTGCATGCGCACAGCATGTCGTGCGAATTTTACTATATACGACATTCCTAGCATGCGATACCGCTTAGTACGCAAAAGAGGCTGCATGCATGCTTCTGCATGCGATACCGCTTGGTACACATGCATGCACGCACGCGTGCGGCTACTCACTGACTACATACATGCATGCATGAAGCATGTATTGCTGCATGCATTTCCCTAAAACTTGATTTATCACCAGGAGCCCTCTCGTAACGTGCGTTCGAAACTTTTGACGGTCTCCGGGGCTTTATTTATTGTGACCGTAGGCCTATCGTGACTGATTTGTACAATCAGTCACTTTTTTATGCAATGCACACCGAAAATTTAGCTGGATATTCAGGGCTCCGTTTCGCATTCCAATCTGTAGTTCGCTAAGATACGTTCTCCGAATAGCGGGGGTCTAGGTCCTCGTGTTTGTCCACGTTCCGTTCAGCCTTGAGTTTCCGGAAGGAACTGCTCAACCCCGGTCAAATCCCGTGAGAGGTTTCTTAACCGCCTTTATCTTGGTCTTTCCCGATTTTTCTCATCCACTTAAGCCGATTTCACCACGCATTCCCGACTTCCTCTTCACCTCGTTGCTTCATTCAGATCATCGACTTGGAGCGAGTGTCCTGCATGCTTCCCAACAACGAGACCATCAAACTGCTGGACACCGAAAAGGCTTTTGCAGGGCCATGTGACGACCTACCACACGTCAGTCCTGCGGCCACTACTTCGACGCCCGCCACATCTGCTGCTACACTCGAGATTCCAATGGTTTCGGCGGTATTTACCGTGACGTCTTTCGCTTCGACCACGATGGGAACGACCATGGAGACTAAAGGTTGGCGCCATTGCAGTATTAAGGCCCAGTATCGTACTTCGTACCGTACTGAGTACGGTACGGCGGGAGGTGACGGTCCGCACGGTACAGAATAGGGCACGACCTTTTCCATGTTTAGCATTGTACCATAGCGTATTGTACCCCGTAGTCAATTCCGTACCGTACTGATACGAAACGGAGCACGGTACGGGGGTCAGTACGAGTTCGGCAGGGGAGCACGGTACAGAATAGGGCACGACCTTTTCCATATTTAGCATTGCACCGTAGCGTATTGGAGCCACTAGTCAATTCCGTACCGTACTGATACGGAACGGAGCACGGTACAGCGGTCAGTATCAATACGTCACGCTACCGAACGGCGACTTTTAGAAACTACCGACGTGCCTACGTATTACGACGAAGAAATTATCTCGACGACGACGATGGAAGAGACCTCAGAGACCACCGCGTCGACGTGGACCTGGCCCGCGACGATACCTGACGTTGAGCGCTTCCTGGTCATTACCACAAAGATGCAGGCCGAGTCCACTACGGACGACGAGATCAGCCACCAACCGTTGCCGTCGCTGCCAGTGTTGGTAAGCCACGCTGTCTTTTTTCAGCATAGTGCATAAAAGACAGAAAATGAAAAAGAAACACCCCTGAAATTGGTATAAAAGGAGGCCCAAAATAGGCAAAGCCGAAAGTGAAGGTTCACTGCTTAAATGAGCCTGCCATTTCGACTGAACTTTTAGTCAGGCCTGGCTAGTTCACCGCCCGAAGTTGCGATAAATCACACGAGTGTCATGAGCAAAAAGTCGAATGGACGCCGCTCGGATTTGGAGCCGAGTCCGATCCGTTTCCAGAATTTCAGAGCAATTAATTCCTCATACCGGTCCCATTCCGAAACATGATCGATATGTCATGCACGGTTCCTATTCCGACTCTAAGCCTCTACAAGCATTTGAAACTAGCTGAAATGCATTTATCGACAGGAATCTGCGGAATCCGCCCTTTCATGCAGGTTCCGATTCCAAAATAATGTCCGATATTCGGTGCCGAACCTTTCCCTTAGCCGGTAAATTAAGCTCTTTTGATGATTCACGGAACGGTTTCAGGAAGAACACGCCTTCCGAGCGCTGGCTAAATCAAGGCCGACTCCCCCGCCACGAAGACGTGATATCGATTCGCAAGTCGTCTACAACGTCCTCATGATGATCCTCCTGCTCGTGCTGGTGTTCCTCGTATGCGCCATCGTAACGACCGTTTACTACAGGTGCGCTTACCTAAGTGCAGTTCTTCTGTTCCAAGGCGAATATTCGGTGGCAGGCTCAGGCTAGTCTGGGCCTAAGACACGTCTCATCTAAGAGGATTCCAAATCCAAACTGAACCTGAAATTCTATAGGAAATGCTAAGTTTATGATCCTTCGAGAGAAGTAAGATTATCGGCCGATACCGAAGCAAAAGATCAGTGAATCCGAAATCGGAACCATCACTGACCTTAGAGGTAGTCGGCCGTACCGTATTCCGTACCGTACCGTACTGCGTACCGTATTCTACGGTACGGAGGACGGTACGGGGGTCACGTCCAGTACGGCAGTACGGTACGGCCAGTGGCGTAATTTGGGGGGGCGGAGGATGCGGCGCGCCCCCCTCGAGCCGGGCCGAAGGCCCGGCGAGGTAAGGGGGTACCAAGGCAAAATAAATTTTCAAACGCAACTTTGCCAAGAAAGCCTAAAAAATCTCGTTAGGCGGCGCCTGCGGCGGGCTGTATTGAGTACCAACACGCCAAAATCAGTGTTAAAAACCGCTGTGAGGCAAAAAGGGAAACTTCGGAAAACTACCAAAGGGGAGACCAAGGCATATTTTCGGCGCCGGCCGAAGGCCGGC
>JNEY01000324.1:108884-120721 GCA_020875895.1 Aphelenchus avenae
GCGAAGCTCCCGGAGGTCGAAGGCCCCCGTTCTACGCTCATGGTGGAGGCCGCGAAGGCGCCGGTACGTTGAGTATTTAGCTTCTTGCTCCGCGAGATTTGCATTGAATCTTCACCTGGGGATATACTAAGCTATTGCGGGCCTAAATTTGGGCTAGGAAATTCTGGTCTAGGCTTCGGCAGTATGCGCCACTGCCATTGGACGTTCGTTCCGTGCTGAGCCTTCGCATCCGTTCCATTTTCTGGCAAATGTTCTCAAAAAAGTGGTTTAATGTCAACGGCTCGTTCCCACTAAACCCGGCACGGAACAGTACGGTTTTGATGAAAACGGTTTTACGAGCCGTGATGTTTGCCGTTCCGTAATGTGTCAGGGCAGTACAGATGGGACGACGCCGAACGCTGTTACAATCCGTTAGCAAGCCCGAACGAGGCTGGAAGCCAGCTGTAGTTTGAGCATGTCAGTGGGGCCACGAGCCTCGTACTAAAAAAACCCAATTACCCTAAGCCCTGGTATGCACCGCCGTGAGGCACGTATTTTCGAAGTGTTTTGTTCTTGCCGCGTACCTTTTAAACATTCTCGCAAGCTCAAGGGTGAAACATTTGCTGGGGGCGATAAGTCGCCTTAAGTCCCGCTAAGGATTAACAACACGTTAGTGGAAATCTCTAGTACTGACATGATCGTTTGCAGGCCTATGAAGCTGGAAGGCGTCCGGTCGGTACAAGCGATCGCCGCGAGCAGCGTCAGACGAGCGGGGACCGCTCAGTGAGTACGTTAACAAGCAGCGACTTTTCGAAAGAATCGGTATCCGTTTTCAGAGCGCCGTCGCACTCGCTGGTCCAACTAGGAGCATTGCCATCTGAAGCGTCCCGAGGAATCGTCCAAACCCTTCGATCAATCTCGACGTTCTGTCGCCTTCTAGTCGAGTGGATCTCATGGCGATCTCGCTTGCCCATCATTTGTTCTTTCGCGCCGAAATCTTCTTTGTTCTAGTTATCTCATGTTGTTTTGCCCTTCTTCCACGTGCCATTGAGTATCGATTGCTCATTTTGCGGTATAAACGTGTCGCTCGCTCGCCAACGACACAATCATTGTGTGGCCGGCTGGTTCATCTTTCAACGCCCTGGGAGGAGGGAATCCATTAGGGGAGGGGTCTGTTAGGGCATCGGTCTGTATTTCTAGGCGCTGATCCCGAAAAATGGCTCTTAGTAGCAACATTTCATCCAATATTTGGTCAGTTTCGATCAAAATGGACACAAATTTTGGCCAAGACTCGCGACGTCTCATTTGTTATACAATCTTCAAAAGGCGTAATGCCAATGTCTTAGAATGATCCACGCAATCTTCGGATGTTGTGCAAAAGTGTAGGCGGGGGGCGGGGGGGGGGTCAAGCCCACATTACGAAATGAAACTTTACCGAAAAAAGAATCCCACTTAAACAGAGCATTATCGGTCTTCTAACAATCGTGCCTTTTGAGGGAGCGGTTCAAAGTGCTTCCTTCATTCGTATTTGTTCGAGTACCATTTTAAATGTAACGGCGCCGTGGGTCCGGGCTAGCAGGGAAATCGGGGGTGGGGATCAGAATTAGCGGTGGCTCAAAATTGAGGGGGGCTAAAATTATGAAGTTTACGATGGTTGACTCGCAACCAATGTATTCAGCTTTTCGATTTGGAATCCGCAAAATCGATAGCGCATATGATGTGCTGCTTAGCGCACAGTGTGGGCTAAGCAATAGCTTTCGAGTGGGCCCCACGCGGCCTACGCTTGCTCAAGAGCCGCATCGCGAGACCGCGACAAAGACGACCATGTGGTCGCGCTGGGCGGCCATGGCGGCTGGCTGAAGCGGGGGCGGCGACGCGGAAAGAAGAATCGATGCGCGAAAGAGCGGGTGGCGAGTCTCGCGAGGCTCACTTGTTTACGCCTTTCGAGGAAAATGGCTGCCCCTCCTGCAGGCTTTCGAAAACAAACGCCAGTGCAAGGCGGTCGGGAACACACGCAGAGAGCGTGTGCAGTCCTCATTTTTACCACCTTCCTAGAAGTATTTTCTTTCATCAGTAATTTTTTGGCGGCGGGCGCCAGCTGTGGTTTTTATTTATTTGCGTTGCTCCGTTTCTGATGTCCTTAAACGTCAGGGATGGGGTTTCTGATTGTGCCAACCAAATGCCGTCATTACTCTGGTTAAACTTCGGAAAATCAGTTTTTGACCGAGCTGGACAACTCATCAAGTGACAATTCGTGAAGTACAAATTTTTCCATGTATGCTTATGATCTAGTTATAGTTGCGCCTTTTGTCACTTTATGAGGTATCACACTTGATGAGTTGCCATATGATGAGCTGTCACTTGGCAAATTGTGCGGAACACCGCTTTTGAATGAATTTTCGAATCTGAATACGAAGCAAAAAAACCACCGAATTTCCTTAAGTTTCTAATCCATATCCGCATCCGAGGTTCGTTCCCACCCTTTGTCAAGCGTGACATGACAATAGCGCCCAATGCGTCGAGTCGCGAAAACATTCGCATTCACTCCTGGGCGCACGTGCCTCGTCATTAGAGCTGTCCGGCTTCGCTTTCTGGGCTGCGCTCCTGAGAAAACATGTGAGCCGCAGCGCGGGAGCAGACTTTCGAAACCCACGGAGCCCGCCGCCGCAGCCGACAATAGAGCCATTAGGTTATGAAATTCCTGTTTATATTCTTGACAGCCTGCCTCCTCCTCGCTGTTTACGCCCACTGCGTCTCCTCTTTCGACGCCAGCTTCATTTCACTGCTCTGTTTTGTGCTTACGCAAAGCGCCTCCCGCTCTTTCTGGATTTGGTCTTTGTCGCGCGGTACTGGAAGATATCCCAAACTGGCCCTCGCCTATGCTAACGCGCACACTAGCGGGCTTTTATAAGGATCTCAACTTCAACCTCAACCGGGCCTTTTCAAAAACCTCAACCTCTACCGGGGTATTGCGAAAAGCTCAGTCTCAACCTCAACTGGTTGAGGTTGAGGTTCAGCCCCAACCTCAACCATATGCAGAAAAACGTCGATTTTTCATCATTAAAATTTATGAACACTTCTTGATTTATAGCCGAAGTAATTCTGGGATAAACGGAATTACAGTGCATAAAACTAAGTTAAAAATACCGTATTTCTTCTACCGTATTTTTTCAGATAGACCCCCGCGGGCTCTATTGTTCATAAGGTCAATGAGAGGGGGCTCTATTCGAGGTGGGGCTCTATTTAAGGCTGGGGCTCTAATTTTCGGATGCCAGCCGCAAGGGCAAACGTTGGGGAAAATAACCTGGCAATAACAAAAAATGACCGTAATTCAGGCATTTTCGTCAAAACACGATAATAAGGTCTTCAACGATGGTACCGGCTTGATGTAGTGTACAAGCATAGTGGCTGTATTCATTGTTTGGAAGGTAGCTTCCCGTGAAAGCTACGTCTCACCTCTTAGGATCACATAGTGGCGAGGTGTTCATTTCGAGGTGGGGCTCTGTTTAAGGGTGGGGCTGTATTTTTCGCAAGGGATGGGAGAGGGGGCTCTATTCTATGTGGGGCTCTATTCAAGGTGGGGCTCTAATCGAAAAAATACGGTAATACAGCCCTGGGGCTATATTTTTCGTAAGGGCTCTCCGAGGGGGCTATATTAGAGGGGGGGGGGGGCTATGAAAGAAGAAATACGGAAACCGAAGCTTGATTACAACTTCAACCTCAACCTCAACCGGGTGATTCAGAAAAGTTCAACCGTGACCTCAACCTCAACCTCAAGCGGTTGAGGTTGAGGTCAAGGTTGAGGCCGAAACCCTGGTGTCTGGTCTGAAGCCCAAAAGTCTCTTTTTACAGACTTTCAAACATCGGTCTCGGTAATACTTTGCGGGTTAGGACCAGTGTTTTCGGAAATGGAACAAATGAATGCAAACGGAATGATTCAAAAAACGGTCAGCGGCAATGGAAATGAAAACGGTAGGGCGAAATAAGTTTTCATTCATTTCCGCTTTTTGCAGTGCTAAGGAATCTTAGCACAGAGATAATTTGGGAAAGTAACTATATTTTAAGGCCGAAAAGGTCTAGTATTGTGTAACGAAGCTATGAAAAACCCTTCAAACACAGCGAGATATAACGCCTGAACGAAACCATCTATCTTAGCTTACTATGTGTCTTTGCGCGCTGCGCATAATTGTCGCGGTGGCCAACTTGCCCATTAAAAAGGTACAAGTGGAAATGAATGGAAATTCAACGGTCCAAAAAACTGCTAGTGGACACGGAAGTGGTGTAAAAGCTGTCGGAATCGTAATGGGGATGCAAGAAAAAAGTGGAAGCTCAAGAACATTCCTCGGTACTGCATGCACGCGTGAAATGATTTTTGAGTTTTCCTGCATTCGGTAGCATGCGCACCGCTTCGTAGCATGATTGCATGCGTGCGCGTCCGAAGAATGATATGCTGCACGCATTTCTCCAAAACTTGACTTGCTATTGCGTATTTGTGCCGCCATTATGCCCCGCCCGCCACCGTCGGTTAGCATATGACCCAAGTATGAAGGTATGATTCGAAAAACCGCTAGGGGAAATGGAAATTGTCCGAAAAACCCTAGTGGGAATATGTGTCTTTTTGCGACGCTCCAGAAAACTGATGTCGACATGAAAATGGTCTAAAATCTGTCGGGAATGGGAACTGAAATGGGAAACATGCGTGTGTCAGCATCCTAGCGTTCCACCATGCGTGATTCCTCGGTGCCGCATGCACGCGTGACAAGATTTATGAGTTTCCTGCATTCGGTAGCTTGGGCTACGCATGACTGCATGCGTGCACGTCCGAATAATGGCATGCTGCATGCATTGCTCGAAAACTTGGCTTGACATTACATAGTTGTGCCACCATTTTGCTAACCCCGCTACCATCTGTTCACATTTGACCCAAGTGTTTTATTTACCTAAACGTGATTCATACATAGCTGAAAATATGTGAAATTGGGTTTAAAAGATCGCAGAAGCTTCGAGACAGTGACACTTTTTCCTTGCTTTTCGGACATTTAGGACCTTGCCCCTCTTTCTTCTCCGCCCTCATAGTTCTCTCTGCTAAGCACCTTCGCGGTCCGAAACGTCCTATCATCGCGGATTTAACACCCTTCGGATTGCTTGATAGCGTCTTCAATGCCAAGTCTGTTTCCAGGCTATACTGCTGATTCGACTGCAATGACTGCCCGAAACGACCTAGCAATCCGCATGGCCAGGCTCGAAGCTGAGCTGGAGGCGGAACGAAGGCGCTCCGCGGAATTTGATCAAGCACACCGGAGGCAGTTGGACGCTAATCGGCTGCTGATCACGGAGAACGCCACGTTGACGGCCGACCTTCGTCATGCCAACGACGAACTCCGTCGTGTCAATGAAACCACGGTGCCCGGCCTGCAGCGTCGCCTGAAAGAGGCCCAGGACGAGCTCGCTCAGGAGCGTGCGAAGCTGGTGAAGTATCTGCGGACCGAGGCTCAGGCGGCGCGAAACCGCGAAACGAACGCTGTGCTCGGAGCGAGGAACGTCGTAAAGCGAGAGCTGACGGTAAGTAAACGGTAAAATGTCTAACCCTGTTTGGTCACTCGTCTTTTCTAAGCAGAGTCTGAGCCGACGATGAAGAAGTGCCCGATGGTGACAGACCGGGCAGGAAGGATTTCTGTGCCCTCGTATGAAAAATCCCATGCCGTGGTCCTTATAGCAGAGAAAAATGTGCCCCGTTGTGTTGGGCGAGAATTTGACACCATAGTGTAAATTTGCTTTTTAGAGTCGCCTCATGCCGGCATTTTATGCGGTGCTTCATAAATACGAACTTCGAAGCAAAATATTCAAATCTTCGAACACATAAACACCGAATTTTCGTCCCATCCATCCCTGGATTTAGCCATAAAAATCACTTGTTAAGACCCTATAAAGTGCTTTTAGGAACGCGGGAACAACCCACCAGTCGGTGACGCTCCGGCGGCAGAAAGCCCGCAGCCTAGCGTGGAGAACCTCGTACACGCTATCAACGCTCAGGCCGCCGACGCCAGCGGACCACCGGTGCCTTTGGAGCCCGCAAAAGTAAACATCACTGAGGCGCACGTGCCCGACAACGAACCAGAGGACCCGCATGCCGGTAAGAGCTCCTATGTTGGCCATAAAGGTGTGAACTCGGCACCNCGGGCGAAATATGGCTCAGTATCTTCATTTTCATCTGCATCTCTTTAGAGAAACATGTGCGCTCTCACCAAGTTTTTTAGAAAAAGACAACACTGCTTCTTCGGACTGATTTTCGTTTCAGTTTGCGATGTTCCGTGAACGTCGACCCTCCGAATTTGACATTCAAAACAAAAAAGTCTCAGTTTTGCGCTAGCTTCACTACACGCGCACTGCAGTCAAACCTGGCTTTGATCTTGGTTGCTTTAGCGAAGGGTACGCATCTTCGAGACCGACACTCTGTTCAGTGACCGTCGCGAAGCAACCATGGGCGTCTACGATGTAGTTGCCGCTTGGATCGTTGGAGTTTACCCGCACTACGTCACCTGCGTTTTCGCATTCCAACTGGCTACGTTTATTCTGCCGCTGCACATCATCACGACGCATAAGACGCTAAGGCTAGGCCGCTATAGGGCTTGCTTAGTCAACAACATTCTGACAGTTTTCCTGTTCGAGCTGTCGATATTTCTCTGTCAGCCCACGGCCTTCCTGGAAAAGCGGAAGGACTCCGATGGTGTCGAAAACGGTAAGAAGTTTGTCAGGCTTTTTGATTATGCGAGGCAGACTTGAGACCAGGCCAGCTCATGGGGGGGAGGTAGTAAACTAGAAGTTTTTAAGGTTCCGGCTTCATTACTCCAAAGCGGATTAAGAAACACTAAAAAATTGCGCGTTGACAACCCCACCCCCCCCCCACCCAAAAAACTTGCCCTTTGATCCCATCAGTCGTGGTATCAAGGCCGTATTGAAGATGCCTTACTAGCGACGGATCCTTGGCGAACGAAGAACTGAGAAACACAGCACTAAGATGATGGCCCGCAGCTTTAAGTACTCGTCTCTTCCTCGAGGCTTCTACGTACGTCGTTTCCTCGGGAAGCATCGGTTTCCTCGGACCCAAAGCGTACTAGTTCAACATGTTGCCTTTCTCCTTTGGGAGCGTCCAGAAATTATGGGAGCGTCCAGAAAAAAATCCAAAGCCTAAGCCTCTATTGCCTTCCTCATCATGACGCTGCTTAAGTGGGACTTGCAACCAAGGATACCGCCGGAGACTGACGACGCTCAGAAGGATCTACTGCTACAGCAACCAGGTAGAAAAAACGGCAAAACGGTTCATTGCCGCGAAGCAACAGCGTTCTTTAGGGCCTCCAAGAACATCCTCTTCGTCGGCTTCGAAGGCAGCAAGCGCATTTGAATTCCCATTTTTCTCGCCTATATCGCTGTCGTAGGTCCACTAATCTGCTATTTGGCCTACGTCGCCTACAAATCCTACCGCTTCGTCTTCGGAACGACTGGCTACCGCAGCAAAAAGACCGCTTCTATGCAGTCCGCTTTATTCAAATCGATCATCGCTCAAACCGCGTGCATATTTTTGTTCTACGTCCTGCCTACAGCTGGTATTATAGCCGTGATTTTTCTTTTTAGCCTTGCGCTGAAATCGACCATATGGACGACTGGCGTGTGGGTCGTCGTTTCCAATGCGCCCTTCAGCTATGTCACGCTTTTCCTCTTCATTGGACAGTTGCGGAAAGAGCTCTTGCGTCGAGTTAAGACCCTCTCGAGGCGAATACTCTTCTGCTCAGTGAGGACGGAACACGCAAAGCCGTTCATCGCCAGTAGCATACCGTCCGTGACGTACGCTTCCAGCCAGAGACGACGGTCTACGGTGGCCAGGGATCTCAACCCCCCCCCCCCCCTGAATTCAGGGGGTACCCCCTGAATTTGCTCGAGGTATAGGGTCATATTTTTGCAGTAGTACTGAGCTTTTTCGTGTAGAAAGCCCATTCTTCCACTGAAATAAGTCGTTGGCTTCGTCTGCGGCGGGCTAAAACGCAATTCCCTACGGAAATCACGTTTTATTTTTGAACATTCGCCTGCAACAGCGGAATTTTTCGGGCGAAGCTTTCCTGGCGGAAAGCTCAAAGAGGCATTTTAAAGGTGCTTTTTTGGAGCGCCAGTAAATCTTGTAATGCCTGGAAAACAAAGCTGAAAAATACCCCCTGATTTACCCCCTGAATTTGGTTCTTGGCCCCTGAAAAACCCCTGAATTTGACACGCCAGGCCCTGAATCCCGGTTTTGGAGTTGAGACCCCTGACGGTGGCAGTGCCACTTTGGTGACGGCGCAATAAAGCTTCTTGGCTCATGCGGACTGATCTTTGTCCATTTTGAAGATTTCTGGATTGAAATCGCGAAAGTGGATTCAAATATGTATTCTGAATCGTGTTTATCATTTAATGACTCGATCGATGCTTTGAAAATATTTTTTCCATTGTTTGTTCAAATACGGTCAACGAATGGAGGCCCACTACCCCTAGAAGGACTGATGGGAATTGGCGGGGGAGTCTTGGGTTAGGGTATGGGGGGCTGATTGAGTGGAATCCATTAAGCGGGGATTAACGGTAATCCTTATACAATTAAGCGCTGTTCCGTGTTCGTCCCCCCCCGCCAAAAAGTTTTCGCTGTCGAGTCATGTTCGGTATCATTCAATAGGGCTTCTGAAGTTAGGTATAAGTGAAAAGTTTCAGCCGGATCAGTTGTCTAAAAAATTATGACCGGTCGAAGTTTCAACATCTGAAACCTGCTTCCATGCGATAGCGAGTGATATGGAAGCATGCGCCGCATAAACCGAGGTCTTGCTGGAACATCAAGCGTCGTACCTCGAATGGTAGCCCTTGATGAGCTGATTAAGAACCATTCTTCCTTTTGGCCTGAAGCCCCTTTTGACGCTCATAAAGGAGGTCAATAACCATCTGCCTCAAAAGGGACTATTTTTCGAGGCCATGTTGGAACATCATCCTGTACCTCAAATAAAAGCCTTTGATGAGCTTATTATGAATTCAATAAAAAGTGGAATCTTGCATGGTTCTCGAAAATAAAATTATTCCAAGGCGGTTCTTACACGGGCAGAGAGGGGTGCCGTTTACATGCTTGGAAGGCAAGCGCGTTTGGAAGGCGTGTTGGAGTTAAGGGTATGAAGACAGGTCTACTTGAAATAATCTACGCTAAAAAACGAGCGTATCTACTTGGTACAGGCAATCCCCGATAGCTGCGCCGGCTGCACGAAGCGCAGCCCAACCGCTAGTCTCATAAATGTGAATGGCATGCTAATCGGGCGAACAAACGAAATGTTGGAAAGCAAAACAATGCACTTAGATGGATACGTTGGCTCGATCGGTGTCGAGAAGCTTTCCCCGGGACCATACAATGCCGACCTTAGTAGAAGTTCGTTCCCACCAGTTGAGACTGACCACCTCTTGGGGACCTCGCGGCAGGACCGCTGATGTCGAAGGTCATTAGGTTTTTGTCCGGGAAATATCTGGTGTTGCAGAAGCGTTTCCCAACCCTGTTTTAGGGCACGAACGTACCTAGTAAAATGACGAAAAATACTTTGTAAAATCGCGGAACAATGTTCAGAACGATGACTGACTAATGGAACGTGACTCGTCGCACACTTTAACGTAGTGGGCCACCCCTACCATTCTCCATGCCTGTAATTTCTGCTTGACCTCCAAAATTTGTGATGATTTTGCATGTCCATTGGCCGTCCATTGGCCGTTGGAAATTTTGAGAAATGGCTTTGGCTTGCTACATGGGACTGCTCTTGACCTTTGAATAGTTTTTGCCTCCGTAGCAAGCAGTAGACCGTCTGGTCAGTCGGCGACTGACGGTTGACGTCCTCTTCGGCTACTGTCCTACGGATATAAAAGCAGTGTAGGCAACTTGGGAGAGCATTAGTGGGATTCTATCATTGTTGATTCGCGGAATTTTCGTATCATTGTCTGCATACGCCACTGCGATCAACCGACATGCCCTGCAAGCGGTGTAATGACCTCGCTTTCACGAAAGATTCCGTCGCCGAATTCAAGCAGACAGTCGCCAAGCAAAACCAGCTGATAAGAGTTCTAAAAGGAGATCTCGCTAAAGGTGAGTAAAAGCAGCCCTTCTGAGCGGACCAGGCTCTTGTTTATGGACTGGTGTGTTAGGTTTTGAAGTCATAAGTCCTTACGGGTTGACTCGCGGACCTTGGACATTGTAGTCGGGAAATACTAAAGGCGAAACATGAAAGATGTGGAAGAAACTAGTATCTTCACAGGTATGCAGCGTGGGTGTGTGGGAGGTGGTGGTGTCAAAGTGTCAAATTGCCATAGGACCTCTATAAAATGTTCCCTCTATAATGAACAAGACCTTTGTAGACTTCACCGAGTTGGACGAACGCGTTCGCAAAGCATGCTCTGAGGGCGTGAATGGAATGTCGCAGGCCGCAGCCAACCAACTCATGAAGGACTTCGCGGAGCGGGACGTGAAGCAGCAGATTTTGATCGAATCATATCGCAACGAGATCGACGGATTTCACTTTGCGCAGAAGCAAAGTGAGCGATTGACTATCATGACGTCGGATGAGATGAACCGACAGATGGCAGCTCTGCAAGACGAGATTAAGGCGCTGGAGGTCCGCCTGGAGGAGCAGAAGCGAAAAGCGGTCGAGGCAAACTTGAAGCTGGCTCTAGCCACCCGAATGGTGGAGAAGATGGAGCGATATATGTGCGTCGACTCGCCTAAAGGTTGGTAGGATTTTTCTATACGAAACTCAAGTTTTCGGCGCTAATTTTCGTCGCTGATTTGGCGAAATTCGTTGATGGATTAGCCCACTTACTGATGGGATTTTATTGCTCAAGAAGTGTCGAAACCACCGCGTTTTCTGCCCTAAATCGCGGCGAGGGGGGAAGGCTGGAGTAAGCTCATCGGGCGGGGGGGGGGGGTCCTTGAATGACGCGCCTTACGATCATCCCATTAATTCATTATTTTATTTCAGGCGATGTTCATAGTTACCTCGACAAGCGCCTTGCCGTTGTAGCTCACTCACTCATGTCGACAATCGATGACTTCGCGAAGCTTAAAAAGCGCGTAGCCGAGGACAGGGACGTCGTCGCTACCAACGGCATTAAGAAAGAGCTGGCGGATCTACGAATTGAGCTCAAGCGGGAGAAGACGGAGCATGCGAGCACGAAGTCGGAAGCAGAAAGAGCAAACAAGGAACTTCTGCTCGTCCATGCTCAGCGGGACCAGTCCGATGCAAAGATCGTCGACCTCAAAAACGAGGTTCGTCGTTTGAAGGAGCGCCTTGAGGCAAATACGTCATCGAAGGCTTGAATGTCGTTCACAACCTTATACCCAGCTTTTATCCATTCACATACCCATCCACATAGTTTCGTTCAACAAATTTCAATTCTGCTCGATCTTCTCTGTGCATCTGCACCTCTAGGGAAGCTTGGGCGGTCCGAGGGTGATCAGAAGATAAATACCTATTTTCTCTAATAAACACCCCGCCCCCCCTCTATTAGACCCTACCCCCCCCACCTAATAAACCCCCCACCTCGGGACCAATTACTAAATAAACAACCCCCCCCGCCCCTCTAATAGACCCCCTCCCTGGGGGTCAAATCAGGTACCCACGCTCATTTTTCACTATTTTCAACCATTTTCTCTCTTGAAGTGTCGTTTTCAGGTGTATTTTAGGGCTATTAAAGCCTAATTAGTGCATATTTAGGCATAAAGTAGGCATATTGGACAAAATAGTGAATGATATGGCCAAATTTTGGTGCATTTTTGGTCGATCTTGGTACAAATTGCGCTAATTTTCGGGCCTTCG
>JNEY01000324.1:132913-160858 GCA_020875895.1 Aphelenchus avenae
GATCACTCCGGCAAAGAAAGCGGCTCAATCCGCGCTAGTGAACGCTCTACACGCGGCTAATGAGCAGCTCAGCGCGGCCTTTGTGAGGCCACTCTAGCGAAGAACTCAAGTTAGCGAAAACCTACATGAATCTGCTGGCGAGAATACTGCGGCACTAGGTCCTGGAGGTTCTTGATCGCCTCCTCGATTTGCGGGTTCTCCGGGCGGCCCAGGAACTAAACATATTTTCGCGTAAGCGTTAGCGAATTCAAGGCGTACCTTAAGCATTTTCTGCCTCTGTAGTCGGTTAGTGATGTCCGCGATCGCCTCCGAGGCCGCTGCATCCAGAGCCATGGCGACACTATTGACGTGGTCCTGGGCGCATACGCCGGACCGGGCGAGTGCGGCCATCTCCTCGCGTGCCGGGATCTCATCGTTGAAGCGGAGCATGAACCTGAAAGCCCCGGGTTCTTCGCGAGTTTGGTGTAGACCAGAGTGAATGTAGCAGCGTACGGTCATCCTGGATGTCGTCAGCGTGGGTTTAAAAGAACCAGGACCGGAGTGAATTAGCCTGACTGAGCCAGCGTGCGTGACCCTGACTAGACAGAGCGGGGTTCTTAACGGCAGTCTGACAGCCTTTAAGTCAAATCGTGACGAGCTGAATACACCCAGTCTGCCGCCCAAGGGTCGCAACGAATTAGTCCGATCGAGCTAGGCCAGAAGTGGTCCGGGACTGGACAGAACAAGGTCTAGAAAAGGCAGAGCTAGGTTGTGACGAGAGCTAAATGCCAAGTGGATCCACCTGAAACTTATCCACTTGAATGTGAGCCACGGAAGGCTGAAAGATGAGACATTGGCCTAGGACGGAACGCGCCTGAATGAGAAGGCCACGGAGAACAGGGGATACCAGGTCCGTACTGAGGGGGGCGTACCCGTGCTACGCAGGGCAAGCAACAGTCCCGATTCAAGATCCTAATCCAAACGCAAATAAGGTGCCCACGCTTTGTGCTCCATGTTCCCGTAGATCAGCTGGAACCGGTCGCGATCGTTTAGGATGCCGCAGGTGTAGAAGCGCTTGAAGAGGTGGACTGCGGCTTGAAGAAGAAGAGAGCGCTTCTTGAGGAAGGTCCTGAAAGTACGAAGTTCAAAGCAGTGTACCCAAGTTGCTACGCATAGGCACGAGAAGATGGTGTCGAAACTTAAGCCGATCGCTCCCAGATGCGACATTCATGAAATCGCCTGAGCGGCCAAAAGAAAACGGCTAGTTTTTTTTGGCTTTCGAGCTTGACTCGAGAGCGGCATGACATCCCTCTCGACATATGCGGCTTTTAGGCCGCTAAAATAATCAAACAAGTTTGTGGAACAACTGTCGAAAGCGAAACTATCGCATAAAGTTTTTAAAATAAAGATTGACAACCGGTACCCGTACCGTCCTCCGTACAGTACTGACCCACTCCAATCCGTTCTCCGTACCGTACAGAGCCCACGCGTACCATACTCCGCACCGTACGGTACGGTACGACAGTAGTAATGTGGTACGGTACAGTAGCAACCCTAGTTATCGATAAAACTGGAGCCGTACTCTGCTCCGTAATGGCCGACCCCGCCCATACCGTAAGTCGTACTGTTCTGACTCACCGGTACCGTCCTCCGTACCGAAAGTACAGTACGCTACGACATTTCGAGATTTTTTGAAATTTTAGACGGGCTGATTCTCTAGCAGCCAAAGGAGTAACCTTGCTCCGATTGTACCCAGAGATGCTCAAGTTACTTGCCTGAAGTGCCCCGCGGAGAACACCGCCGCGAAGTTCATCAGCGCCAGATCGCTGAGCGCCGTTGAGACGGTATCGACGAATGCCGGAAGTGCGTTCATCGCCGGGCTCCAGCTTCCGAGCTCCTTCAGCTCGTGCACCGAGAGGAAGGCGTCGATAGAGAGGCACAGCTCTCTGCCGGAGTCGAGCAGCTCGTCCATGGTGGTTGAGTGGGAGACGCTGCGAGCGACTCGGTCGTTCTCCGCCGCCGTCACGAGGTCCAGGATCCCGGCTTCGATGCGGCGGAGGCGCTAAAATACGGAATTCGCATAAGACATTAGCTAGAGATGATGCGACTCTCCCCACCGTACTGAACACCATGCCTTAGACATGCCAAAACGGTACGGCACGGCGTGATTTTCTAACGCCGTGCCGTATTCTGGATTGTACTGACCTCCTCGCACAGTACTCCGTGCTGGAAATGAGGCTTAACTGTACGAGAACGAGTACGGCACGGTACGGCGCATGGTCTAAACGTTTGCCCAAGGAACCAAAACGTTGAAGAGAACCAGAAAAATACGCAAAAACCGGTGGTGTTCCATCTTAAAACAGCCAACTTCCGGGTTAAAAAACAACGATCAGGACAGCTTCCTACATTGGATGTACAGGTTTGACCACTGGCATTGGTTGCCTAGCGACTACAGGATTGGGTAGAGCACAAAGCGTTACGCAGAGTCACCGAGACAGGACTCGCGGTAGATCGTACCTTAGCTAACGTTAAACCGTTGCGGACCGCAGCAATTTTACTTACCTGATTCGCGTTCTTCGCAAACTCGTTGAGCTCATTCGCGAGGCCCGGCAACGTCTTGAAGAGGTTGCCGAGGACAGCCGTCAACGCGGCCTTGTTGTTCGATGCGTAGATGGCACAGGTCTTGACGAGGCGGTCCGCAGTGATGACTTTGTGGAAGCTTGTGTAGAGCGAGAATGACTTCTGGTCGAGTTTCTAGAGCGAAAGATTTTCCCTTTTTGCGTTCAGAGAAAGGAACGTACGTCGGTATTGGCGATGATACGAAGGAGGAAGACGAGCACTTGCTGATAGAGGCGGAGACACATGCGCCGGACGTCCGTGTTGGCGTCCAGGTAGAGAGCCATGTCCTGCTTGCAGTAGGGTCTAAACGGTGGATCGTTGTGGTATCATAAGTAGCTTAAGGTTGAAGAATATGTAGCCCGAAGCAAGACAGCACAGAGCCGTCATGCATTGGCTTATACGCACTGAGCGAAACAAAATCCCGCGAAAATCCTAAAACGGCGCTAACTCACGTAACTTTGAAATCAAGCCAAGGCTAAGAGGTAGCTTGCCTCGGCCTAAGCTCTTAAGCGTTCATCCCAATACACGTGCTAAACTCAAATTCATGTGCCTCAAGCTAAGGACTCTAAAGCAAAGACTAAAGGCATCCATGGTTATAGGTCTCGGAGAACTGGCTGATGTAGCCCCTCTGAAGCCGAAACCCTCACTCTAGGCTTGGGAAGATGGCACAAATTAACCTTGGTCTAAGGGTACCATGTTGGCTTGGTCCTAAGTAAGTTGAAACACAAGTGCACCATCCGGGTGTAGTAGTCCTAGGCACGCACTAGCCCTACCACATTGCAAAAGCCAAGCTTAAGCGGACTGACTTCAATCATGTAACGCATAAAGAACCTACTGACTAAGGTTCAACCTAAGTAGAGCAAGCGTGTACTAAGCCTAAAGACACACAAATTCCGGAATGACGCTGCGAAAAGGTCCATACTTTCCCGAAAACTGCACTTTTACCGAGAGAATTTCATTCCTCACCTCGGGAAGGAGTCGAAAAACGAGTCCAGTGCCTGCAGTGTAGCCTTCGAGTAGACCACCGTTGACCAGAAGGTTTCCTGCGGCGAGTTTAATAGCATTCCGAAGAAGGCTCTTAGCAAGTTGGCCTGCGACATCCACTCGGGAGCGTTCTGCAGGTTGCGCTTGAGTCGAGGCAGCTCCATGTCCGGCACGTCGTAGGCGTTCTCTTTCTTCTGAAACTAGAGAATTAAGAGTACGTTTACGGACTCGAACAGACGATTTTCTGCAAGGAATTCTATGATACTATGTACTTACGATTGAGTCCATTTTTGAGGATTTTCGATGCTCCGATGGTTTCCTGGAAAGGAGTGCACGTTGGTAATAGTGTTACTTAATCGTCTGCAAAACATTTTACATTTTCATGGTAATAAAATGTGATTCTTGCGAAAGCAATATGGCTTGAGTTGGCTTCTAAGCAAGCACTTGCTGACAGAACGCCAAGAGGGTCGCAAGTTCCGTTCGATGGCATGGGTGCGTCATTTCGACAACAGCACTAAGCATAAGAAAGACCGCTGCAAAACACCGAAAGTATAAGCCTGAAACATTTCTACGCACGGCAGATTTCTTTAGCAAACTTTGACAACGTTGACGATGATTTTCGTTTCATGTAGCACGCGAAAGTTTACCGCTAAATTGACAAATATGTCGCGCAAAACTCCAGCATGAATGCATTCTTTATCGCATCCTGCTCCAAAATGCATGTTGAAGAGCTAAACGTGCGGACATATTTTTCTTGGAAACTATAACGCTCATCAGATGACGTCCTAGCAGAAGCGCAANGGATCAGCTCAAAGACCAGGTAACTAAAGGTCGCATCAGTCGTACAGGCGGCATGGCCTGACCCTGCCGTACTATCGGTACGGAGTTCTGTACGGGTGGGTCAGTACAGTACGGGTTTCGGGACGGGTGGAATCGGACAGTACGGAGTACGGGACGGCTCCCGTTTTCTCGATGCTTAGCACTAGTACGGCCTATTTGCACCGTACCGTGCCGTGTTACGGAATGTACTGTACGGTACGGTACGGATTACGCCACGTGATGCTTCAGTACGGTACGTGTTTCAGTGCGGGTGGGATCGGCCAATAAGGAGTATGGTACGGCTCCCGTTTTCTCGATGCCTAGCACTAGTACGGCCGTACTTGAACCGTACCGTTGTATCGTACCGGGCCATATTGCGGACCGTATTTCCGTACCGTACTGTATGGTACGGATTACGCTACGTGATGATTCAGTACGGTACGGGTTTCGGTACGGGTGGGATCGGCCAGCAAGGAGTACGGTATGGCTCCTGTTTTCTCGATGCTTAGCAGTACTACGGCCGTACTTGTACCGTACCGTGCCGTAGACGGACCGTACTTCCGTACCATGCCGTACGGTACGGATTGAGCTACGTGATGCTTCAGTACGGTGCGCGTACCGTTTCCGACCTTTGGAGGTAACTTGGACAGGTCCCGAAGAAAAAACTGGCAGAATAAAGCTTTTTGCCACATTTAGATCGCCACTTTGGAACAGGAGCAGCGCGTCTACGACTTCTGCCTGAACGCAACCACCGCAGCGATCGCCTCGACGGTCTCTAAGCTCGAGCAGAAGAGCGCCGAATATGCTACGACGGTCGCGAACATCGGCGATATGCGTGCGAAGCTCCGGGAGGTCGAAGGCCCCAGTTCTACGCTCATGGCGGAGGCCGCAAAGGCGTCGGTATGTTGGGTAGTGAGCTTCTTGATCGATTTTGATCCGAGAATGGCGTTGAAACCCGGGGATACATGAATTGGAGCTAATGTGACCCGGGAATGTGAACTAGGCAATCATAGCGTGGGCTTTGACAGTAGACGCCACTGCCCTTGTACGTTCGTACTGTGCTGGCCCTCCACATCCGTGCCATTTTCCGTCACACGTTCTCAAAAAATTGGTTTCGCGGCTACGACTCGTTGCCACCAAACAAGACAGGGGACAGTACGGCTTTGCTGAAAACGGTTTTTACGAGCCTTTCTGTTTTCCGTTCCGTCAAGTGGCAGGGCAGTACAGATGGGACGACGCCGAAAGCTGTTACAATCCGTTAGCGAGCCCGAACTAGTCTGGAAGTGAGCTGTAGGTTGAGCAAGTTAGTGGGGCCACGAGCCTGACACTAAAAACACAACCGTCGTATGGCGCTGGTATGGCCCGGCGTGAACTGGGGCGTAGCCAGCCCAAAATTTCGGGGGGTGCCAAGCCCTGATAGGGGGGAAGCAGGGGTAATTGCGTCAAAATAGGCTCCCTCAAGTCCCATTTCCACTGTCGGACCCACCCTCGGTGGGCCCGACGGAGGGACCCATGGCCGCGTGGCTTACCACTAGCTACGCGCCTGGCCGTGAAGCCAAGCAAGGCGCAAGACGTGAGACGACCTAGGCTGACTAACGAGCCACACTTTTCGAAACAAAGGGGGATCAAACCAAATTTTCAGCAAAGGTTTACGAAGTCTTTTGTTCTTGCCTTTCGCAAGCTCAAACCTTTCGACATTCTCGCAAGCTCAGAGGGTGAAACACTCGCTGGGGCGACAAGCCTCCTTAAGACCCGATACTGAGCCAACTCTGAACGGCACAAGCGTAGAAAGGCCTAATATTGCCACTTAGAATGTACTGACATGACCGTTTGCAGGCCTATGAAGATGGAAGGCGTCCGGGAGGTACCAGCGATCGCAAGCGCCACGAGCAGCATCAGTCGAGCGGAGACCGGTCAATGAGTACGATAACACACAGGGATTTTTCGAAGTAAGCGGTATACGTTTTCAGAGCGCCGTCGCACGCGCTGGTCTAACTAAGAGCACTACCCTCCGAAGCGTCGTGAGGTGTCGTCGCAAGCTCTTCGTGCAATCTGGACGTTATGTCGCCTTCTAGTCGGTCCTCGTAGCGATCTCGTCTGCAAATCATTTGTTCTTTTTGCTCAGAAATCTTTCCACTTCAAGTTATCTATGTTACTTTGCCTTTGCCTTTCCTTCACGTGCACTTGAGTACCGATTGCTCATTTTGCGGGATACAACGTTATAAACATCACTTGCGCGCCCTTGAACGTAGGTTGCATATAGCAGCTAATGCGAATAGCTGACGTTATGAACTAAAAGCAAATTAGGCGAACTAGAAAGTTCAGCGTTGGTTGCTTAGTTTTAGATTTTCTCTGGTTTGCCCCTGTTGATCCAGGTGGCTATTTGGCTTAAACTGGTTTCGGTGCCTTAACTTAATGCAGAATTTTGTGACATCGTTTGCAACCAGAAACTACCTGTAAGCTAAAACTACCGTGCTCGGAAAGGAATGCCTGCCTCCGGCGAGTCTCTAGAGACGTGAAGCGTCTGCATTTTGGCAAAAATCCACACATCTGAGGCTTGAGCCCAGGAAACTCCCTAGAATCCAAAACTTGAAATGCAGGTGCAGTCTTGCGGTTGACGCAATTGGCGTTATTTTGTGGACTGTTGACTGTCTGTTCCGCTATTGC
The DNA here is from genome assembly GCA_020875895.1 of Aphelenchus avenae. Taxonomy (NCBI): domain Eukaryota; kingdom Metazoa; phylum Nematoda; class Chromadorea; order Rhabditida; family Aphelenchidae; genus Aphelenchus; species Aphelenchus avenae. The sequence continues at coordinate 139,982 of JNEY01000324.1, forward strand.
GCTTTGGGGTCGCTCGGCGCGTTAGCATTCGTCAAATCGATGCAAGTGGGGCGAGGCGGCTGAGCCGTCAGGCCAAACACTTGCACTAGAACTTGGCGGGAGTGCGACGAAGACAGCCATGTGGCCGGCCGCGCGGGCGTCATTGCGGCTGGCGGTGGCGGCGGCGGCGGCGACGACGCGGAAAAAGAATCGATGCGCGAAAAAGCGGGTGGCGAGTCTCGCGAGGCTCTCACTCACTTGTTTACGCCTTTTTGTGGACAAGCTGCCCCTCCTCCGGGCTTTCGAAAGCAACCGCCAGTGCAAGGCGGTCGATTGTCGCGACGGGAACATATGCCAATAGTGTGTTTTTAATCCTCATGTTTTATCACTTTGCTGTAGGTGCTCGTCTCAGTAGCATTTCTTACGTAGTGGCACGTGGCGTGCATAAAAAGTGCTTTCTTCTCCTTAGTTCTGTTTCCCTTTCAGATTCGTTAAGCTTCAACGATGGAATTCCCCAAAAGTCAGAACGGAGTCCGAATCCCAAGGTGGTTAATAAAATCGAAGTGAACTCTTGAACTCGGATCCCAGTCTCAAAACCACCGAGGTTCCATAGAAATGAGACTCATCGTACATTTAGCTGATGTGGAGAAATTTATGGTTGGCGACGACTTGCCGCCTCTCATCATTACTTTGGGTGAAGTTCAAGAAAATTCGGGTTTTGACTGTTATTTACGAATTTGAATCCGAAGTTAAAAAAACCGAAATTTCCGTAAGTTTCTGAACCCGTGTCCTGAATCTGAGGTTCTTTCCCATCCTTGTCAAGCGCAGCATGATCGAAGCCTCCCCTTGCATCAAGCCGCAAAAACATTCGCATTCTCTCCTAGGACGCACGTGCGCCCGCCATCAGAGCTTTCGCTTTCTCGGCTGCGGTCTTGGGAAAACATCTGAGGCGAAGCGCGGCAAGCGACTTTCGAAACCCACGCAGCCCGCCGCCGCAGCCGACAACAGAGCCATTAGGTTATGAAATTCCTGTTTATATTCTTGACAGACTGCCGCCTCCTCGCTGTTTACGCCCACTCCGTCTCCTCTTTCGGCGCCCGCTTCATTTCACTGCTCTGTTTTGTGCTTACGAAAAGCGCCTCTCGCTCCATCTGGCTTCGGTCTTTGTCGCGCGGTACTGGAATATATCCCAAACCGGCCCTCGTCTATTCCAACGCGTATACTAGCGGTTTTTTTACAAGGATTTTGGCCATTCCTGACGATTCATCCAAGTGTCTAGTCTGAAGGCTAAGAGTCTCTTTTAGTAGACTTTCAAACAGCGGTCTGGGTAACACTTTGCGGGTTAGGACCAGTGTTTTCGAAAATGGAACAAATGAATGCAAACTGAATGATTCCAAAAACGGTCAGCGGAATGGAAATGAAAACTGTAGAATTAATTAGACTTAGAATTGTAGAAACCGGAAATGAATGAAAATTGAACGATCCAAAAAAGCTATTGGACAGAGAAATGGTCTAAATGATGTCGGGAGTGGGAAGGGAAACGCAAGAAAAACTGGAAATTCAAAAACACTAGGGAGGGCACGTGCGAATGCCAACATCCTTGTGTTCCACGCGGTTGTGGTTGAGTATGGGGGGGGGGGCAAACCCGATTTCGAGATTATGGGGGTGCAAGATTTTAAAACTGGGTGCGTATGGGGGGAGCAAAGGGTTAATTAGTGTTTAATTAAGCTAATTAAGTGCTATTATGTCGTCAACTAAATTTAGTTTAATTAGGTAGTAAAGGCTTTGCCCCCCCCCCCCATATGCACCCAAATTATGGGTCATGCCCCCCATATGCAAGCACAACCTTCCACGCTTGCGTGATTCCACGGTACAGCACGCGCGCGCGACATGATTTCTGAACTTTCCTGCAATAGGTAGCATGTGTAACGCTTGCTACGCATAATTGCATGTGTGCACGTCCGAAGAATGATATGCTGCACGCATTTCTCCAAAACTGGACTTGCTATTGTGTGTTTGTGCCGCCATTATGCCCCGCCCGCCACCGTCGGTTAGCATATGACCCAAGTATTTTATTTAAACGTGATTTATGGATTGTTAAAAATACGTGAAAGTCGGTAAAAAACGCAGTTTCTACACATTGATACTTCTTTTGCTTGGAGGGCCTTTTAGGGCCTTGGCCCTCTTTCTTCTTCGCCCTTAAAGGGTTCCCTGCCAAGCATCTTCGCGAGTGGACACGTCCTATCATCGCGGATATAATACGCTTTGGGCTGCTTAATTTCAGTCTTCAATGACCCCTTTGTTTCAGAATACCGCACAAATATACAGCTGACTCAATCTCAATGGCTTCCCGCAACGACCTAGCAATCAGCATGGCCAGGCTCGAAGCTGAGCTGGAGGCGGAACGAAGGCGCTCCGCGGAATTCGAGCAAGCACACATGAGGCAGTTGGACGCTAATCGGCTGCTGATCACGGAGAACGCCACGTTGACGGCCGACCTTCGTCATGCCAACGACGAACTCCGTCGTGTCAACGAAACCACCGTGCCCGCCCTCCAGCGAAGTCTGAAAGAGGCCCAGGACGAGCTCGCTCAGGAGCGTGCGAAGCTGATGAAGTACCTGCGGACCGAGGCTCAGACGGCGCGCAACCGCGAAACGAACGCTGTGCTAGGAGCGAGGAACGTCGTAAAACGCGAGCTGACGGTAAGTAAGCAGAACAGAACGAATGTCTTCCTGGCAGTCCCGAAAAACCTTTTCTGTGCCACTTATGCTTTTGAGCAACATCGGTTAGGCCAAAAAACTATTGCCCGTAATGTAATGATTTGTTCGAAAAATTTTCGAAACAAAGTGCATTCTCAAAAACTTGTAGTTTTCGGTATGTTCCCATATCTTGCCATGCCAAGTTAACTTATCGAGATCATTTAAAGCTTGCTTAGGAGCGCGGAAACAACGCACCGGTCGACGATGCCCCGGCGGCAGAAAGCCCACAGCCTAACGTTGAGAGCCTAGTACATGCCATCAACGCCCAGGCCGACGCCAGCGGACCACGTGTGCCTTCGGAGCCCGCGAAACTGAACATCACTAAGGCACACGTGCCAGACAACGAACCAGAGGACCCGCATGCCGGTAAGAGCTCCTCTGTTTGCCATATAGGTGTGAACTCGGCACCCGTATCGGGCCCCGTACCATACTGACCCTCGTACCGTAATGCTGTGACGTAGAACGGCCAGTACGGTACGGGCCACTATGCGGTGGGTACGGCTCCAGTACTGCCCGTGCTTGGTTTGAAATACCGGTAATCGAAGCCGTACCGTACTGCCGTAGTGGATCTCCAGCCGTACCCTACGCCGTATCGTACTGACCCATCTCGTACCGTCCTGCCGTACCATAGTACGGCCCACTATAGGTTACGGTACGGCTCAAGTGCGGCTCAAGTGCGGCTTGTACACGTTTTAAAATACGAGAAATCGAAGCCGTACCGGACTGCCGTACTGGACCTCCAACTGTGCCTACGCCGTACCGTACAGACCCCTCACGTACCGTACTTCCGTGCTGGGCTTCCAGCCGTACCGTACCGTACTGACCCTCCCGTTCTGTTCCGTAGTACGGTACGGTACGGCCGTACCACCCAGTAGAGTTACCGATCTTCAGTTGGCTAGAAGAATCTATGTGACAGGTTTAGACGAAGCTCTCGTCCCCGATGAACGAGACAGTGGTACGACGAAGCTTTTGTCCGCTACAGTCGCAGCACTGGCGGCTCCACCGCCTCCGTCTCGTCCTGGACTTAAGCGAAAGAAGCCCAGTGCCAGCGAAGGGCTCTACCGAGGAAAGGTGGGTTCTCGACCTCAGCGTCTTCGCATCCCACTAGACTTAGGCACGACCCCAGTATTTTAGAGAAAACACGAAATCTGCACCCAAAACCCTATATAACCGACCGAATATTTGTTCGGTTATGGCCTCAGATTGGAAGAACAACCTACAGCAAAACCTTCTAGGCCAGCTGCGAATTCTTGTCGAAAGCGAGCGGCGAAATGCAACAGAAGTGCATCCTGATAAGTCAAGTCCGTATGAATAAGCTTTCAAATTTGTGGATGCAAACGCCGGTAAAACTTAGTTTCATGCTTTTTAAACACGTTTTTACAATGAAAACTCCTTTTTCACTTTTAGCAGCGACCCAAGGCCGCTCGCCCAGCTCGAGTCGCCCGTAAGCCGGTACTCAGGGCTCGACGTGGAAGCTCCACAACTGCAGCGCATTCGAAGCCCGCAGAGCGTCCGAAAGCCGTGCGTCAGCTTGCAGCGAAGAAGCACGCTCGAACTTCGAGCCGACCTCCCTCCGCCAAAGACCCGTGCGCTCATCGCAAGTGCAAGAACCCGTACGAGAACGAGAAGACCGTCCCGGAAGGCGAAGAGATCGCATGGATAGAGGTCAGCCGCCATCGACTCAACGAGTCGGATTTAGCCTTTACCAAAGAGATGCTGCGGACCGTGCCCGTGTCGTTCTTCCATTTTGTGCTTATTTCTTCCGTGACGTTTCCGTTCCGTTAATAAGACGGCACGGCACATAGGACGACACGGCACGGAGTACAGCTAAAACTGCGCCGGGTTCCGAGTGGTTCCGTTTTTCCGCTCCGTACTGACCGCCCGTGTCGACCCCTCCATGCCGTTAAAACGGCACGGTAATGAGAACCCAGGTCACGGATCATCATTCTTAGTAGAGATCGGCGCTAGTACCTCGTGCCGTACCCGTACCCGTGGTGCTTCCCTCCAGTGCCATGCAGCCGTGCCGTGGTGGAGCCAAGAATGTCGAGCCGTGTGCACTAACACGGCACAAAACACGGCTTGGGTTGGCACGGCTTGGCAAAACACGGCTTGTTTTTGGCACCCGTGCCGCCCTGCCGTGTTGCCGTGCCGTATAATGCGGGTACGGGTACAGGTTTGGTCCGTACCCTGGTACGGGCGCCTAACTCTAATTCTTAGTACCCAGGACGCACGTGAGTTCAGACACGTAGGTTAGGTAGTCGGCAAAGTAGGGACGGAGACCCGTGCCGTGGAGCCGTGATTACGGCAGGCACGGGAGGAGTCACAACGGCACGGCCCACGGCACGATGTATCCGCAATCTCTACAGCAAAGTGTGCCGTACTGTGCCATATGGTATACCTGGTAGAGCCGAGCCCTGACTGATCGTCGGTCGTACCGTCCTTCCAACCATAAAAACCGCATGTCGTACGGTACGAAGTAAGGTTTGGTCCTCTAAGTGTGCTTCGTTAACATTGAGGTCACCGAATACTATGTAAGATTTAGTGCGATCGGTGCTCGAAGTGGTATCACTGCGTGTGTCTGCTTGGACGCAATAAGACACCTCGCACTGCGACGAACAAATTCTTTTGCAAAACCGGAGGTTGTATTTAGCCCTTCGGCAATCGAGACCGCTAGCATCGAGCGGTTTTCAGTTGTTCTCTCTTTAATCAAAGCATAAAATGGTACTCTGATTATTTTCTCAGCAACCGTCACACCTGATGCTTACTGACTACTGCCCTGTCTGTCAGTATACCGCTACGTACTCTCATGCTGACTCGTCATTTATTTTGCATCAACTGTCGTTAAAATAAACCTTAATCCTCAATCTCGTTTGCATGAATATACTTTTGCGTAAATGTTACCAATGAAAATCAGTTTGTGTGGTCCTAAAATTGTAGCAGGATGTGCGACGGCTGTTGACACAGCGCCTTTTTAAAGAAGACGGACGGTTGTCTCTAAATCAGTTCATTCGTCAGAACTTTCTGCACGCATGGCCCAGACCAAGGTAAGCGTTGACTTCGACATACCCTCCCCCGTACCGTTCTCCGTTCCGTACCAGCAGACAACGGACTACGGCCCCGTATTCCCCCTCGCCGTTCCGCACTCCGTTCCGTTGACTACGGAACATAAAGGGTACCGGCAAAAAAACGGCCGTTTTTCGTGCCGTTCTCCACTAAAACGGCATGGGACGACGTCATTTTTTCGAGCCGTGCCGTACTCCGCTCTGTAAAAAAAGCGCCGAGTATGGAACGGAGTAGGTACGGTAGGGCTGCCGAAGTCTAGGTAAGCCCACGGAACCCTCCGAGCCTCGATTACACCCGCCTATTGTTAATCAACACAAGTAACGCTTTATTCCAAAATTACGGATTTATCTGAAGATTATGTAGAGCTTCATAAAACCAGATAACAAAATCGGTTATCGTCTTGTTACGCCAAATTTCTGCATGCATCGCTGCACCCATGGCTGCTCTTGAATGTACGGCTGCGCTGCGAGTAGCGCCAGCAGCAGCACGACTCGCTTCGGGATCAAGAAGAGGAGAAGAATCCAGAGGATGTTCCTCGGTGAGTCGCAGATCCATGCGAGTGCGTGCATGACTAAACTGACGGGGAGGTAGGTCAAATAAAATTATCGCTACACCATACCTAGATGAACATTCTTTGGATACGAAAAAGGAGGGACTTCTAGACGCAACTTTGGCGGATGAATTCCGGGATTTATTAAGCTCGTATCGGCTTCCTTTCAATAGGTCCAGGGATTATTTCACGGACGGCTCCCGGGTGCACGTCCACCGTCCAGGTAAGAATACCCTGGCAGGGCGGGGTGTTGGTCTAGCCTACCAGAGTGTACTCCTGGATGCCAGAAGCCGGTAACCTACCCGACTTGGCGACGAATTTCACAACTTGAAATGCGGCGTAAGCCGCGACCATGACGCCGAAAGGGAACGGAAGCAGGACCGTGCCGAGGACCGCTCCCACCAGCCAGAGGCCGAAGCGCAGGTGAACTTCGTCCTCCTGGGTTCGGGACCGTGCATGTTGGTCACTATCGGCCGTCGTGGCAACAGTCCATTCATCGTCGCGGGCGAGGATCAGCTAGAATCAGTCAAGCAAAATTAAAGCTTTTAGGCAGTCCAATTCCTGTGTTCTTGCGTAAGCTCTTGTTCGAACTAGAGGATCACTGCTAGGTCGAAAATGATGTCGGTGCGGTCCCCGAACCATCTTCTGTGCACTCACTCTCCAGCAGACTATGTGTCCCCAACGAGCACTTTTCAAGAACGCGCTTATTGTCGTCAACAGAGCGAGGAGAAACATTTTTGTCCTATGAATCCCATTACTGCTCTCAAGAAGTAAACCCTATCGAACGTTTGTTAGTTTGACAAAAATCGAGCACTTTTTTGGGCGTTTGTCGACACCATTCAATGATAAGGTTCTGAAAATTACCTCTTCTTCTTCACCATAGTAGCTTTCATCGTCATCTTCGTCCGGCGGGGCACTGGCGGATGCATACGGATCAAGTGGACGACCGTAGCTAGTGACCATTTCTAGGTGCTCGAAAAAAAGAATACTAATGCGTTACTCGATACCTGACAGGCTACCTCATGTAACACTTGAATAACGGAATAACGTCGAATGCAATGTGCAAACGAAACATACGCCAACTGCGTAGAAAATCGAACCTGCTTGCCCAAAGACAAACTTGCTCACTACGCAATATGCAAATGAAGAACGTGATTTTCGCGGAAAACGCGGAAAAACCTTTGCAAGAGCGTAGTAATATTGAGCTGACGCTTTCGTAAACACTCTCGCGAGACCAATGACGACACATTGCGGCCCGACCGCCTCAGGGTCGCATACTTCCAACGACACAAAAACGGTTCGCCCCGCACCTTCGCCTTCGAAAAGAACAATAATTTGGATCAAGCTTCATGTACGGAGATCTAGAAAACTCTAGAGAAAACGGTCTGACAACGTGGCGACAGCAACTTTGTTGAGAGTCATTTGGAAAATAAAACGCATAATTTGTCGCGTTCGAGCTTCGTGGACTTCAAAACGTGCCTGCCGCTGAAGTGGACGATCCGCCGAAATTAACCGATCCCTTATGTTCTGATGTAAGAATGTTCCGTTTTATTTTTCGCGTGGCCCGTTCTGTTCGCTCCATTGCGAGCACCTCTTTCAAAACGGTGTGTACCACTTGCGTACTACCCAAAATTGAGAAGTGCACGAACGTTACGTCAAGCGGACAGCAAATACAAGCTTGTAGCGATTGTTTTGAGCCTCCTTCCAGATTGCGAGGGATACGTGTGGCATCGACCATGGACACAGGGGAGGAAATATCTCACGTTATCTGCGAAAGTTGGTCTAAAAGTTCGTTCGGTACGATCTTTTTTTTAAGGTTCTAACTGCCACCGATGCCTGACCAATATCTCGTTTCAGGTCTTGTGACAGGTTTTCTTAGAAGAACCGTGCGATAACCGACAATTTTTTAAGCACAACGGCTCAGGAAACAACAGGAAACGAGAAAAGAGTGGATGCGGTCGCTGATTGTCGGTGCCTCTATGGCCATTTCCATGTGTAGCGGATAGTGCTGCGCGTCCCTTCTTCGAAGCGAGGAACGAAGTAAGCAGGTTCCTAAAAGGCAATCGGTGAGACGAACTTTTAGGTACGCGCGTGCTGCGCAGTTAGCCAGGATCAGGTGCTACCTGTCGCGACTACGGATGTTTGTCCCACGAGCTGAGGGGCGGAACCAGGGGCGTATTTAGGATTTCAGGACAGGGGGTAGAGGTCGGGGACAGGGGGTGACCCCTAAAATGGGCCAAAAGGGGGTCAAAATGGCCTCAGATCCCTAAGATAACGCTAAAAATAGCATATTTAGGCTATATTAATTAAGTAGAGCCTTTTTACCTTAAATTTTTACTAACGGGGGGGGGGGTGCACCCCCCGCTAAATACGGCCCTGGTTGGACCATGGACGCCTTTCGAGGTTACGGCAACATAATGGACGTTTTGCAGTTCAAGCTGGGTACCTGCTTTCCGACGACGTTCAGATGCCTTAGAGCGTCCGCCCGGCTGGGCAAGGGCACCCATGAATAGGCACGAACCCACGAATGGGCATGAATGGAAAACGCACGTACGTCAGAGATTCATCCTCTTCATCAAATTCAATGAGAATTCAGAACCCAGCCCTGGCTTTGACGTCGTCATTAATGATGCAAAACACTTACCACGAGGCTGCCGAAAAGCTCGACCCATTTAGTCCGAGGCTCAGAGCGTTGGAAAATCGTCTCATAGCTGCGCTTCGTTGGATGCACACATTGCCGAGCGACTTTAGCCACCAAATCTATCAAACTGTCGTTCTCGTCCTCTTTAAGCTTGTCGACCACAAGCGTACCGTCGATGACGCTGCCTTGAAGCAACTTCGGAAGGAGGCAGCTAAGTCTCCGAGGTGAGCTGCGAAAGTGATGCTGAAGGTGCTCGTTCGAGCCGACGATCGTCACGTCCACGAGAATGGTCCCGTCTGCAGTTCGCTGGTAGGCACGTCCTTTCCCGGCGGACGAAAAGGTGATCTTCGTCACCTTCGGAGCCTTGAAGGATTCGTGGAGGGCATCCACCTTGCTCTTCAAGCTCTTGCAAGTGGCGCGCAGAGCGTAGGCGTCGAAGCGGTCCAGCTGCGAGAAGATCTTCTCCTTGAGAAGCTCAGTCGGCAACTACAACCAACCCACGTGAATTCATTGCCTATGCTAATAAAGCCGTTTTTCTACATGCGGCGAAGCCATACCGTGGCTTTATTTTGAAAATAGCTATTGTCACGATTCAGTTGAAAGGACTTCGCACAGAGCATTTTAAGACCGCTGGCTCGAGCAAAGGTTGCGCCGAAGCATGTATAAAGTTCGGACAGAAGGTACACGCAAAAAATTATTTTGCACGCGGGGCCGCATCCAACAGTAGATCAGGGTATCCTGCTGTAGGTTCAAGCAAGGTTTAAACCGGCACAGGATCGTTCCCACGGAAGAATGAGCTAAACTACCTGGAGCAGTCCACGTCCAGCACAACCAGCGTCCGGCGACAGCTTGCATCGTTTAGACGAAACAACGTGTTCCGGTCCGGGACGAAATGCGAACAGCTTCGTGACTGGACAAAAATTCCGAGCGCGTTTATCGTAGCGCCTGACGTTTCATACGTTCAACTCGGCTTTAACTAGCCGGAATCGACGGCTAGGTAGTCGTTGACGGTCGACCGTTTCAAGCAAATTCGGTTTATGGGCGTCTAGCTTTTCTCACATGCAACGGTAACAGATTGAACGTTGTCAGAGCTCTTTTGCTCTTGAGTTCGTTGAAGACCCCATGAGAAAGTGGTTAGCGGATCGCGGTCAGATTGAGAGAGAGAAACAGTACAAACAGTGTTAAAGCTTTGTTGAGAGTTGTTAAGTAACGTCTTGGTAGACCTCATTTGACTGCCGGCTTGGGAGACTGAACGAGTGGGCCCGTCAAGCAAGACTTTTGAACGGCAGTCTGTGTAAAAATTAAATTCCCGGACGCGGATCGTCCGTCCCACGAGCCGGCCTCTTACCATGCGACCTTGGACTGTATAAACGCGTAAACGGCTCGAGAATCCGTTCAGTCTGCCATAATACAACGAAATTAACTGAGTTCTCTCGACGTTATGCTGCCCGAAATCGAACTTGATGTGCTCCACTTTTTCGACCGCACGGAACTCGAAGGCTTGCAGATGCACTCGCGGTACTTACGTGACTTTGTGAATCGGCATGCATGTAATCTTCCTCTTCGCTATATTCACAGAGTCGATGTAAGTGCATCCAACATTTATGTGATCGTCTGAATGAGTTCGCTTGTCCACCGAAACTAGACCTGATTTTTCAAATTAGGCATTCGTTTTCCTGGGCCCGACTTAAGAAAAAAAGCACATCAAATATAATCCGACGTTCAAAAACATCGTTCATCCAACACATCTGCTCACATACCACGCTGTTTTGCAGCTTGCACATGGCCAAGTCATTGTTCGCCGGCTGGAGCAGCAATGCAACAGCATCCTGGCGGCGAACGGACTGATTCTCCACCGCGTTAACAGCGCTTTCGTACGCCGACTAAGGCTGAGCTTTCGCCCAGAAGACCTTCCCGTTCCGCAATATCTACGAGTCAACGCCGGCAAAGTGAATTGCCAGGTCGGCGTCCTCGTCATCGACGGCACTGAGCACGAGGTAATAACTTTGCCAGGTGGCTTGCGTGTCAAGAGGTTTAATACATAACAGCGGAGGATCAACAGCGGCGTGGCCTCTTACCCTAATTAACAGTCCACCTATAATTTTTTGCGGAGCCACTTCACCCCGTAAGTTTTACTCCCAAAGTGGCTAAACCGAAATTTGATTTAACAGGCGGCCTCATCCAAAAACCAGCAAAGGCTGCCCTTGTGCTCACTTTTTGCACACCGTTTCGGACGCGACGATCCCCGATTTGTAGGATAGCCCCACGCCGGAGATCGACTACACCTTGGTGGACTTCGTGGGCGTCCACCTAAAGCCGCATACCTGCGAAATATGGATGTCTGCTGTTCGCGAGGACTACGCGTTGCTTTTCGCGCACAACGCTTTGCGCACCACCGTTACGCATTTGGTGTGTCAGGTAAGCAAATCTCGCCCAACGTCGAGTGGTCGATCAACAAGGCCAGCAAGTACCGTTTTCACTTATATTTAAGTGTAGGCAACCGTTACGTTATCCGTTATGTTGCCAACGTCACGGCTAACGTATCGAGGGCACCCCATTAACGGCGTCGCTATCCGTTACGTTTTTTACGATATGACAGAGCGAAAATTTGCCAGCAGTTCGCTATTTTTCCTACATTTCTCTACAGTTTCTTGTTCTATGAGTGTGTGTCCCTAGAATTATAAGCAGTTTTAAGAAGATTTTAGGGGAAGATAGCACAAAAACTGAGCCCATAACGGCACTTTAAGCCGTTAATGGACCGTTAGGCTAATAACATAATGGATAACGAACGGCACCCCGCTTACCTACGCTTGCTCAAATTATTCTCCCTCCGACTGTACTTGGTCCCATCGATCAAGGAACAAGTTTAGTTCCAAGAAAAGGCCACAAGACAGTAAATAGGGCAAAGCCATATTTTTTGTGTGCCATAAACCTTTATTTGCGACTCAGTGCGATTACGTGTCAAACAAACTTTCCATGAAGTGTTAAGCTCGACCAGGCGCCCGCACCGGATTGCATCATCCCGAAGCTCTTTGGCGACGGCGTTGTACAAAGTTGCGCGATAGCAACGGAAGTCGATCCTCGCCCGTGGATCGGCAAATTCGTTAAGGTAAGATCAATGCCGACTTGAACGACCTTAAGCGGTAGTTAGGGTATTTTGTCCGTTTTTGACATATTTGCGTTAAAAAGATTGAGAGCCGGGGGCCGGTGCCTGTGTCTGCTTTAAACGGCGGCCGGTGCCCGACACCCTTGGCCCCAGCACAGGGTTGGGCACGTAATGCTAAGCATCGGATAAAATGACCCGGGCCGGCCGACGAATTTTCACCGTGTACATCAAATTTTCGGCTAAAAGTTGGTCGGAAAATTTTTGCTGAGCTAGAAACGTGATAAAGCCAATAGCCTAAGTAAATTTTACGGGACGCTAGAACCTGAATTTTAAGCGTAACACGAACAGAGCGGGGAGTGGGGGGGGGGGGTTTAGGGCGGGCGTTATGGAGACGCTTGTTGGGGGAGGGCGGAGTGTCGAAACAGGGAAATAATTCGCGTTACGCATTTTCTGCACGGTCCCCTTTATGGGGATCTTTTCCAAACCTGTTTAGGGGGATTTTCAAAACCTGTTCCCATACCGTTCCGTTCCTACCTGACCAGTCCTTCTCTTTCCGTTCTCGTTCCTGCACTCTTTCATGTATAATGGGTCCCGATTGCAGACGTTCGAGACGATGGAGCGCGGAATGGATTCCGTCCATACAGTGACGCTGCTTTACGAGCGCCACGGGGACGCGTCGACTTTGAACCTGACCGTCAACCCGTTCGGACAGCCGCGGCGCACCGGCGTTCCGACTCCATACAGCGCTTTCATCAAGGAATCCTACCGCAGGGATCAATGCATCCACCCCTCTGCAAGTTCCGCCACTGAATCGCCAGTCGCTGAACTCTTCGTATTCGAGAACGTTATGTCGGCGAAGAAGCTCGAAGTTTTCGTGTGGACTGTTGAAGAAGTGGAGAACGAAGCGCAGACAAATCTGCACTATGCCTTCCTACTCCAAGTCGCCGGCGTCTGACGTTCACACGTTTGCCGTGTGTGAAGTTGTTATCGAATCTTGTTTCTGTTACTCTGGAAAAAGTGAATGTTGTTTTTGTAACGCACAAAGCGCAAAGTATCTTAAGTGTAATGAAGCGCAAAAAAAGCGGATATCTTCGTCCGACGACGGAAGTCGTATGAAGACTTCGTGTATGTCGAATGTCGATTCTGACTTATTTTGCGCCTTCTGCGTCTGCGTAAACAACTACGCTGTGTAACGTCTCTCCAGAAAACAAAAACAGCCAAACGGCGCAAATTTCCTGCGCCAAAATGAGTCATAATCACTCATATCGACAACCGGCTTGCTGACCCCTCAGAGCAAACGGGGAAAAGAGCGCTATGGAATTAGTATGTTCGTGACTTGAATAGGGACTCTCCAGCAGGACCCCCAATGACCGACATTAACAATGCGAAACTTTGCGATATCGAAGACAACATGAATCGGCATTGGTAAGAAATGGAGGACCACTACCTAACTTTTTGCTCGAAGAGGAGATCCGCTTGCCGCCAATTCCAACTCCTTCAGCCTCCAAAGCGTGGAACGATCTGGAAAGGTTCTGTTCTGACGACTCTTCTGTGCGCCACCATACCACCCGCATCGCGAAGGTGTCATTGGCACTTCCAGTAAAATGCGCATATGATGAAAGCCGATGTGTCCCCTTGTCACCGTGTACTGGACCTCAAGGGATTTGGAAAACGCGAAAGGCGCAACAAATCGTCTCGCAAGCGTGCAGAGTTCTCTCGAGTTCTCCTCCGCACTATGAAACGTAGGCTTACGTAACGTGTCCTGGGATTTACGTCCGTCGCTTTCCAAACAATCCCAATGCAATGCGAAAGTACGTTGACCCGAGTGGGTAGGTATCGACGCTTGAGTCTTGGTCACGGTCCCGGTTACGTTAATCTTGCCGTTACGAGAAATGTGGCGCTCCGCCCTGCCTTGGTTACATTAATTTTAGTCAAGTTTGGGTCACAAATCTCGCTAAGATTTTCTGCGGCGGCAAGGTTTACTGCAAAATCGACGTCGATTCGACCGACTTGAGAGCAAGTTGTAAATTCTAACGTTGTACCAAACGTTTTTTCCAGATTCCGAAAAAATTCCGCCAGTGTACGGAGCTGCCCAAAACGAATTTTTTGTTGTGCATAGTTCCGGTCGCAGTGATAAAAAAAAGTCTGTCCACCTGGTTGAGCGTACACATTCTCTCGCACTCTTTGCCCCAGTGTTCTCGGGCACAACTGCGTATTTAGATCGTCACGACCGATGAAAGACTACGGCGCCATCGAGATCCTCTTCCACCCGGCTGAGTTCCAGCGCTTGTACAACTGTAGCGCGTACAGCATCGACGACATTCCGCTCGAGGCACGCCAGCATCCGATCACTGGAGCCGTCTACGTCATTCTGTTTTTGATCTATCAGGTGAGTCAGAGGGAGGCTGCTCAGTTATGCGGCAAGCATCGTGCTTGACCGTTGTCGATCAATGACGCTGTGCTCCGCACAGCGATTTCTTTCCCTAGCGTTTTCTACACTATGAATTACGAGTGTCTGCACGCGCTTCGCGCGTGCGAGACACTCTACAGCAGAGACAATGCTAAAAACCGGGTCAAATGAAACTGCTTCTACATCTCATGCTGTACCAAAAAGATTTTGTCATTTTTTGTGCTCAGCATGTTTGACACCCCCAACCGCCCGCGGCGCACAATCGGGCCGGTATACACTTGAAAAGTTTCGGCACATCGTACCGGAACGAATGTCCGCTGGCCTTGTATCGTCCTACTTATTTATTTTTCGTGCCCAGCATTCTCGAAAAACCCCGAGGGCAGGAAATCATGCCGAAATACGCTTGGAAGATTTTTGGCACATCGTACCGGTACGATGTACCAGTGTGCTCAAATTGTTCCAGTTATGTCATTTTCGTGCTCAGCGTGGCCGAAAACCTCCGACGGCACAAAATCAGGCTGATATATGCTTGGAACATTTTCGGCACATCGTACCGGTACAATGTTCCAGTGCGCTCGTAACGTTCCAATTCTGTCATTTTCGTGCTCAGCATGCTCGAAACCCCCGAGGGCACAAAATCAGGCCGAAATACGCTTGGAACATTTTTCGGTACATCGTACCGGTACGATGTTCCAGTGTGCTCCAATCGTTCCAATTATGTCGTTTTCGTGCTCAGCGTGGCCGAAAACCCCCGAGGGCACAAAATCAGGCCGATATACGCTTGGAACATTTTTGGCACATCGTACCGGTACAATGTTCCAATGTGCTCGTATCGTTCCAATTTTGTCATTTCGTGCTCATCATGCTTGAAAACCCCCGAGGGCACAAAATCAGGCCGAAATACGCTTGGAACATTTTTGGCACATCGTGCCGGTACAATGTTCCAATGTGCTCAAATCGTTCCAATTATGTCGTTTTCGTGCTCAGCGTGGCTGAAAACCCCCGAAGGTACGAAGTCTCGGCTCAAAACGCACGCGGAAGCCGAAAACTGAAAAGCGTGACATACCGACAGACAGACAAACCGATCCACGGAGCTCGATTATTATATAGGATTTTAATCGCTTGGAAGCCTCCAAAGAAAGCTATGGGGGGGGGGGTGAGGAACCGGTTGAAAGACGCACTGAAGCTTGGCGTTGGCCGTGCGCACACCGCTATCGCCGGGAAACAACGAATAAGTTTCGTATCGTATGTACCAGGTGGGCCAGATCGAAGTGATGTCGTCGGGAAGAAACAACGGTCGGCAACCGTTCAGGTGGTACGGCCGTACTGGAGTACCGTACTGATATACCGTCGGTACGGCATACGGTACGAGTGGGTCAGCACAATACGGTTTAGGTACGAGTGGGTCGGCTGGTACGGCGTCCGGTACAGCCCCAGTTTGCTCGATATTTAGCACTAGCACGGCCCGCACTAGTACCGTACCATATTATGGCCCGTATTGCCGTACCGTACTGTTCGGTACGGAGCACAGTACGGGTGGGTCAGTACAGTACGGAGTATGGTACGTGTGGTACGGAGTATGGTACGTCTGGTACGGAGTATGGTACGGATGCCGGTTGCCAATCTCCTAAGAGCAAGTGCGAGGGCAAAGAACGATACCTGTTCTTTCTTGAACTGGATCACATCGCTTCAGTCATGCACGCAATTTTTTGTGTTAAACGTTCCAGTTTACACTGTGCTTTCCAGAGTTGTCACCTGCTCTGTCTGCCGGCCATTCGGACGCGCATGAAGGACTCTTCTTGCTACAAGATCATGTTCTTCATGTCCGCACTGGACGTCACCGCACTGCCGGTGATCGCGCTCGGCTCGGGCATTTTCATGTTCACCGGCACGGTCTTCTGCTCCAGTCCGACGCTGATGTACTCGCTGGCGATATGCACACCGTGTAAGTTTGTGATGACATGCCCGACAAGAGACAGTGAACCAATCAGATCAAGTGGCTTTTTAGAGCTGCGGGCGCAAAAAAAACCCGCCTATTTCTGATATTGCTTCCCAAAACACACTGAGCACTCTTCTTTTTAGTTTGGTGGTACGGCGAAACGATGGCCGCGCTCGTTCTTGCTCTCAACCGCTGCGTCGACCTAATGTCCCGAGACTGGTCGGAGAGTTTGTTCAAGGGCAGTCGGACGTGGACGTGGATCGCAGCGACGATCCTCTACGGCATTCATCATGTGGTCTTCACGAAGTCGGTGATCTTCAGCGGTGTGATCGGTTGCTGGCACTTCAACCCGCACATTGGGTACCTCCAAAACGTCGACCACAACGTAGGCGTGTTCGAATGTCGTTCCATTTGCGTCATACGTTTCTACGGGGACATCTATGCGGCTATGCTGTGTGGCCCTGACCCACGGTCCATTCTGTGCCAAAAGATAACCGTGTTAGTGGCTTACCAGAATGCTGGTTCCGGGGCCAATAGCCGATTTGGGTTTTGGCCCGTCCACTTTCGACTCAGCCAGGTTTCCGCTGCGGTGTACAGTCTTCCTGGTAAGGAAAGACCCCATTTTAGTACAACGCTCAGGACCTCCTGGAGCACAACATTATCGTCCTGCTCGGCTTGAGCTCTCTGTATGGCACGTTCTGCCTTCGAATCTTCTGGTCTCGCAAGAAGGATCGGGCCGATGGCGCTGGCTGGGATCAGCAGGTCAACGTGAAGGCCGTAGGTCTCATTCGCCTCATTAATTTTAAAAAAAACGCGTCGCTCAATAGTTTATTTTTCATTTATCCGGGTTATTTCATTCAATAGTTTTAGCTTAGACAATTTAGCTTTTTTATTGTTTTAATAATTTAACTGAAGAGACTTGAAATCTTATTTTCTTGGATGCTTAGAATTCATTTTCAGCTTTTCCTCCAAGTGCTGCTGATCAGCATTTCTCATTTAATGACCGCGTTCATCTACGTCTTCATGCACTACGTCTACGCCAGTCCCGCTATCGCATCCTTTGCTCAGCTAGTGTGGATTTCCGCACATGGTAGGATACGCTTCTGACCAACATGCGGATCTTAACGACAATCTTAGGCCTTCCGGGTGTCGTCTACTTGACGATGAACGCCAGCATTCGCAAAGACGTAAAGAAAATGCTCGGCATTCGCGTTCAAGTAACGACGGAGACCACCTTCGATCCGTCGATGTCTATCGCCAGCGGGCCGCAGGAGCTCATAGTCGGGGAAAGCTACGAGATGCGCCTGAGCGTAGCGTCTCGCGCATAACACTCTTGGGTGGATTTCAAGGCGGTTTAACTCTTGTGCAAAATACGCTCCTGCTTGAACGATTCATTTCAAATAAACACGGCTACTCGTATTTCTCGAGAGCGTTGCTGTGTAAAAACCCAACATAGAGTTCGAGTACACTCTTATTTAAGCATAAAAATGCCAGGCAGACCTTCGGTCGTTCGTCATGTACCTATGCGACAATGCGCAGGCATTTTTCAATCAAATACAAAATGTTGGAAGTCTTTAGAAATTAGGAATTGGAAGAAAATATTGGAGTAACAATGTAGACGAATGCCCGCAATGGGCAATTGTGCATTTCAGAGTTGGGGAAAGCTACGAGATGCGCCTGAGCGTAGCGTTTCGCGCATAACACGCTTGGATGGGTGTAACGTCGGTTTAACTCTGGTGCAAAATACGCTCCTCCTTGAGCATTTGTTTGAAATACACATAGCTACCCGTACTTCCCGAGAGCGTTACTTTGTAAATAGAGTTCGAGGTTTGCGCTACGTTTTGGCACCGTTTATTTTGGCACCTTTTGTTTTGGCACCGTACGTTTTGGCACCTTGACATTTTGGCACTGGTCGTTTTGGCACCGTAACGTTTTGGCTCCGGTACGTTTTGGCACCGTGACGTTTTGGCATAAGTTCATTTTGGCACCGTATGTTTTGGCACCATACGTTTAGGCCCAAAAAAAACTTAGTTGGGCGTTCCCTCTGAAACGCATTTCACTTAGCGGCTGGCATGCGTACGCCCTGGAGTGTAGGGACCACTCGGAAAACGTGAACCAGTCCTGTGGCAACCCCGCGTGGAGTATGATCTTCGCATGCATGGGTGAGCAAATAACCGTCTCAGAAGGGACAGCTTCCACAAATTACGTGTTTGGCTGAGGACCTTCGACAGTGGGACCCTGGGTGCGACTGCCGTCACGTCACGGTGTCAAAACGTGCAGTGCCAAACTGAACGCTGCCAAACTGAACGCTGCCAAAACGTACGGTGCCAAAACGTTACGGTGCCAAAACGTTACGATGCCAAAAAGTTACGGTGCCAAAACGTACACTGCCGAAACGTACTGTGCCAAAACGTAACGATGCCAAAAGGTACTTGTGCCAAACTAAACGTCAACCGAGTTCGAGTACACCTTTATTTAAACATAAAAATGCCAGGTAGACAAGACCTTCGGTCGTTCGTCATGTACGCGACAACGTGCAGGCTTTTTTAGCTTAGTTTTTTAGTTAGAAGTTCGCATGAGTAATAACGTAGTTGAATGCCTGCAATGGGCAGTTGTGCATTGAGAGCAGTCGTTTACGAACAAAAAAGCTAGCAGCGGTTGACGAAAATGTTCGCGAATGCCCACGAGGGGAAAAAAGGGGTTTCAAAAAACGAAGGTACGCCGCTTTGCGCATATCGCCGCTCTTTCGCCTATCGAAACAGCTCGGCACCGTGAGTCCTTCTCACTATGCAGATTGCATTCGCATAGTAACCCCATCAGCATAGTAGCACGCTGAACGGCGCAAACTTTCGGAACCAAACGGGCATGAAGGAAGACGTTAAAAGAGCAATATATTAGTGCCGCCGTCGGTAATACGACACTTGTCAACCTTTATTGAGCGTTACCGATAACTTTAGAACAACTAACTTGTTGCATAATGTTTAGCCGCTCTTTTCCGCATTCGATTGGCAAACGTAGGCGAGGACTTTGGAGCGGTCGTCGCAGTCGACGGATGCGCGCCATACTTGTTGAACACCGCGACACACTTCTTTCCCGGCTGCGGCTCACCGTCGGCCCAGTTCTCGTAGTCCATTGGCGACCCGTCGGTCCACTGCCAGAACCCGATACCCAGCGGGTCGTGCAGGCCGATAGTGTAGTTGCGCTCGTTCGACCGCATTAGCCCTAAAACTTTTCGGTGGAGTCATAAGGGGAGTCACCCTTACCCTTATACGGATTGCTTCTCGAGAAGAAGGCATCTGGAGTTGCTCAGGACCCCCCCCCCCTTCTGGCCGAAAACCTCGTGCCACGGACCTTCCATCGAGGCTCGGACCGCCCGGGTCTCTGAGGTGGGCCAGGTCTGCGCCGGGCCGGGCCTTAAAGGCCAGGCGGGGCTCTGTCTCTCAACGGTTCCGAGCTCGAACCGAAAAATCCCTTTGGTCCCTTGTGGTACTTTTCTACGAACACGCGGTTGCTGTTTATAGCGGGCTTAGCATACGTTTTTAAAGGCTTTCACCTACAACTTCCTATGCTAGCCGCCGTCAGAGAGACTTTTCCTGCTTCTTTTTGGCACAAATCGGGCAAAAATGTGGCTAAAGTGCCCATATGAGCACCTCCGCCGGGTGAAACCGGCCGGGACCACCCGCTAATCCCGGCCTCGGTTATGCCAGCAAATCCCGGCCTGGCTTTACAGCATTGCTGGACACACAAAAGAACAGTGCGTACGCATCATGAAACTGCACGGGAGAGATACGAAATCCACGGATACCACATGGGCCGAAGTACCTACTTTGTAGTTTAACCGCCAGTTCGGCGCTGTGGATGGACGCTAAGGTGCCACCGTCGGGGCTGTAACATCGGTTAAACGTCTCACTCCAGCCATTCGTTCCGCTTTCGCTGGCCTAAACGATGGGGGGTCCGAACTTTCGTTCCGGTACCGGCACGCCATTCCGAGTTCGAGAGCGCAAAGACGCTTAGCTTACTAAGTTTCACAGGATCTTACGATAATGTGGGGTGAGGACGATTTCATAAGGGGAATTAATTTTTCGTAAGGGTTAAAATCACCTCCCGTGTGCTTAAAACAGAAGTAGCGTAACTTGCCTATCGTCCACGCTTAGCCTTAGGCTGAGGCCTTTGCCTATGCTTAGGCTTAGGAAAGCCTAAAAATAAAACCACTGTGAGACCCTTTGTTTCGGGCCAAAATTCAAATCTTAACGAAAATTTTTACGCAGGCAAAGGTTCATACCCACAGCTGCCACTCCTTTCTGTTAAAATTTGAATCAATAATATGGTAAGTTGTTTGGCTTTGCATACCAAATAGCACTTTCCCGTAAGCGCAATGTACACCTCGTCGTCGTCGTCGCATGTGTACGCAGGCGTTGTGGTTGGCAGCA
>JNEY01000324.1:166304-177948 GCA_020875895.1 Aphelenchus avenae
CAGTGTCTTCTTCTGCTTAAATGTCGCACACTGTTTGTTTTCTTATCCGCCAAGTTTTATTTCTTCTGTGTGCTCATAACGTATCGAAAGCATTACCGATATTATTTTTCCTGGCATCTAAGCCAAAGCCGTTCACGTTGACGCGACGCGAGAGACCATCGGGCATCGTCCGACGCCTTCCAGGCGGTGAAGTCGGCGCGAGGGCACTGCACGCAGAGAGAGTTCCCCTTATTGACCGCGACCTTTGAACCTCAACAAAAGGCCTCTCGAAGAGAAAACCGACGCCAAACGTGCGACGTCAACGCATTTACTTTTGCTATTCACTGTAAGTCATGGCCACTGACAACGGGTTGATTCGCCTTAACGTCGGTGGAACAGTAAGCACGCAACCCTCAGTTCAGGGCCCGTTTTGACATTTAGATTTTTCAAACGACGACACAAACGCTGCGAAAAGAACCGGATTCATTTTTCGCGAGGTTTTGCGAAGTCGATGGAATTGAGCCGGGCGTTAAGGTATGTGCCACAAAGTGAATACGTTTTCTAAGTGCTTCTTCAGCATGGGGGTCCTTCACTACGGGAGAGTAGCCTACGTCATTGTGGGTCTAAAAATTTTTTAACTACACTTTTTGGAGTCATTTTGACTGTTCTCCCTAGAAAATTTCGAAGAATAGAATTCCCCCTCCCCTTGAAGTAGTCCTAGCTGCTCAGGTAGTATCATTGTTTGGACTGAAATAATCGAACACTTTTTTAGGACGAATCCGGCGCCTTCTTCATCGACCGCGATCCCCGCTATTTCCGCATAATTCTCAACTACTTGCGGTCGGACGCAGTTCACTTTTCGGACAACGTCTCAGTCGATGGTATGATTGCCTCTACCTCTAAACTTCCCGCTAGCGGACTGCTAGGTGTATTCCATGCCGTTGACTCTAGCGATTTAGAACTTCTGGTAGAGGCGGATTTCTACTGCCTAGCCGTGCTGTCGAAGCGTCTCGAGGACTTCCGAGGCACCGCCGCTACGAAAGAAGAGTAAGCAAGCGTCGTATGTGGAACGCTCGTTTTTGTTGCTGTCTTCACTACAAAACAACGTCTCCAGAAACGTGGCTCACTGTACCAGAAATTGGGAACTGAACTTATGACCGAAATTAGGCGATTTTTTTTATTCGTTAGCAAACCGTGTATGGCACGGTTGCTGGCACGCAAGGCGACTGGCAAAAAAAACCCGGGTGGGTATGCTAAACGAGTTCCTGTACCCCTAAAACGACGGAGATAAACCTCTCGAACTATATGGGAACTCCAAGATTTCTGCATTCCAGAAACGGTCTGAATTCTGCATGAAGGGACTTGCGTTGTTGTATGCTTACTACTTTCTCTTTTCAGCGATCAGCCGACCGTGAAGACGGTGGCGGTGGTTATACATCCGGGTGAACCCTATCGCGGTCAATCATACTTCGCTAGTAGCCCTGGTGATGTCACGCCATCTTACACGAAGTTCGTCTCCAGCAACAGCGCCGTTCTCCAAAGGATTGCATCGACGGAGAAAGTCCGGCGCTTCGTGCGAGAGGGCGATCCGCAATGGAATCGAATTCTCTTCGACAGCCTGGCCATCAAAAGCAAGATCTTCTCGAAGGCGGACGTATGCGACGTTCTCGGGCAGTGCGGTCTCGTGCTTCGACACGTGGAGAAGGACGCCAACGGAAGGGCCGAGCAGCTCTATTTTTCGACTTAATAATTCGTGGTCGTTTCTGAAATGTTCTCCCTGATTGTGCTTTTTTGCTTGGAGTAAATCATGGCGTTTACACCTGGTGCAGCCGGGTCTGAATGCGAACAGTTCTAAGGGATACACCCAATTGGTTCGTGCAGCTTAACACGTTTCGTTAAAGTTTCTAATTTACAGGCCCTCTGACCTATAGACGCTTTGAATATAGAATAATTGACTTGGACCTTTGGCGGCGGACGTTAGCGGAATTTTTCTACGAAAATGGCAAGTATCGAACCACTTTTCGCCTGAGACGATCAGAACTCCGGCGGAACTGTTTGAGTTGCCTGAAAGTCGCTGTGTTATCGACGGATTGCCAACATCATTCTTTCCTGCGGGAACTGCCCAGAAAATGAACAGGACCTTAAAACGTCCCACATGGGTCTCACCGCTTCGCCCCTCTCTATGTAGGCTCAAGAGAATGTTGAGTATGTTAGGTGCAGCTACGAGCCTGTGAATTAGTTCATTAAATACCAATTTGTGATGAATACGTTTTGTCGAAATTTAATCCCTTGTGGCAACTCTGACCTAATCTGCCTTCCTCCGGAAAAGGTCGAAGTAATTACGACATCCCTCGCCGCTCGATTTTCGATCGGTGAGGGCGATGACGCATCATTCCGTGTTGTTTGGGTTGGCGGGTGGCCCGCTCGCCGCCCGTCACTCAACCCGAGGCCCTCGTGGGGTGCGCAGATACCTCCACTGAACTCGTTATAACTCCGCGCGAATCGATTGCTGGGTATTTTGAGCATTCAAAGCGCGCTTTCGATATAGTTCTGTTCGTTAAATAGGCAACTTTCACCGTACGGTGGTGCTTTCAAGGTCGATTTTTAGCAGTGCGAACAGCCTTGTTTAGCCTAGTACAGCCGTACAGAAATATTCACTCGCTTCCCAGAGCGTGAAGCTTCAAACGTCCTAATTACGGCCGATGTGGGCCAGCCTCAACATGACCAAAAAAACGTGCTTAAGAATTGTCGAACCGAGCAAAGTCACCTGCTTTCATCGACCGCCGTTGCGAGCCATAATGGGTCCATACAGTCCGACGTGGCTTCATGTTACCTTGAACGGCTTCATGTTGCTCTTCAGCCTGGAATTACGCGGAACAAGAACGAATTATACATGCTTGCTGGGCTTCCTGAAACCGGCAGTGCTGGGTCCCGCACTTTGGTTCGGGTATAACATCGCACCTTTACCTGCTTTCCACCGGAAAACCAGCAACTTGTTATTCTTACCTAGTCCTAAACGGCATTGGTTGAAACTTTCAATCGGACCTCAAAGTACTCGGATCCTAAGTACGCGTTAGCACGTTTATTTTAGATTATTTTTGTGCACCTCACTAGGAAGGAGCTATGATGTGCTAAGTCAAGCACTCCATGAAAACAAACCTTCGTGTCATGAAAACAAACACCGACCTTCCAGCTTGTCCGGCTTGGTGATTCATCTGTTTACTTCCGTTTGCAGCAGGCCGTGCGTTCCCACCGCCGCTTTTTTGGGCGCACCGTGCGACCCAGTGACCTTCGCGCTCGCAGATTGATGACTCCGTGAATTAAGCGTTAAAGATGTCGCGTTCCGGACCAAATGTTGTTATCGATCAAACGCTTACTAGCTCCCCAAAATAGCCCACCTTCCTGAGGGACGTCGGCTGAGTTGCTTGGCAACGAACGCTTTGGTTGACTTCCGCAGGGTTTCGTAGAGTGTCCGCCGTCGACACGTACTTAGCGATGAAAATATCGCTTGGTTTAAACCCCGTATCCCTGCCGAGACTGCTTCAACCATTTCTTTTTTGTGTGCCTGAGTCTGACTGAATTCGGAATTTTCAGCAGAATTTAGTTCACTATCGTGGCCAGCTTAACAAGCGCTTTGAAGCCCCTTTAACATTTACATTTAATTCGAAATAAAGGGTGGAGGACAAGTTCTAGCCACCATGAACTTACCGATTTTTCCAGTTTTAGCTTTCCTTTTCTGGGCCGTATTTTTCCGGGTAAAAGTGTACAACCCTTTGGGCACCGATCTTATTTTGTGCGCCTCAACTCGCTTCCCAAATTTTCAAAGCACGCATCTTCTCGCGCGTTAGTGAATCCTTTTTCCCACACAGAGTGCTCCTGACCCCCCCCCCCAAGTGAGTAGTCGGAGACCGCACGAAATCATCCGCATTCGGTGTCCAAATCGAGGCCACTTTTCTACCCCACCCGCCCTCGAATAGCCTCCCACCCGCAAACAGCGGTGAATCACCCTCTGGTCATTAGTCGCCTGCGTCCAGACGAGCAGGCGCCCATCTGCGATATCATTTGCGGATGACATTGCTCAGTTCTTGTTGCTGTGCTACCCCGTTTGCACGTCATCTGAAAATGTTTGAATTTCAACGTTTTAGACATGCTTACAAGGCATTACTGGACTCTGCTGGTTGCCGCCGTGCTAGTGCAGCTAGTCGGATCGAAGAAGAGTTCCATTCTCGGAAGGTATGCCATGCGTCCTAAACTTAGCGGGGCTGAGAATACTCTGTCTTCTAGTAGTAAGGTTTCACTGAATGATGCCCTCTGATTCGAGCCGAATTTACGCCCTCGAAAGCTTAAAATGTGTTTTGCGTTGTTCTGAAATAAAAAAAAACAAAAGCAAAACCGCCGAACACACCGTTGAAAATTTCCGAAACTCATTCCGGGCGCTTTTCAGCTGGCCGAAGATCTCGCCTCTCATAGTCTGCCCTGTTATCAGCGTTCTTTCTAAGTGTACGTTCGTTCTAGGGGAAGCTCAAGCGCTCGTTCTTCGCCGACGGGCTTCGGCGGTTCCGGTGGCTCCAGCTTTGGCGGCGGCGGCTTCAGCCCACAGAGGAGCAACTTACCGCAGCAACCGCATGGCGGCTTCGGTCAGGGCGGATTCGGCGGACACAACACGGGCACCTTCAACCGCGGCGGTACTGGTGGTGGGTTCGGTGGCTTTGGAAGCTCGAATCGAGGATTTCCCTCGCAGAGGTAGGCATTTGTAACGAAAGGGCGGCAACCGTACAGGTGGTGCGTCCGTACCGTACCATACTGCCGTACTTTCGGCACGGAGTGCGGTACGGGTGGGTCAGCACGGTACGAAGTACGGTACGGTTTGGGCCGGTCGGTATGGAGTACGGAACGGCTTCAGTTTGCTCGATATCTTGCACTAGTACGGCCCGAACTAGTACTGTACCGTACAACGGCACGTACGGCCGTATCCTATGCTACGGTTAGGTAGGTACGGCAGAGAGTACGGTACGATTGGTATCAGTACGGTAGAGTGAGGGTCAGTACGGTACGGTTTTCCGGTAGCTTATCTTTAGTAAGTAAGGGCCTCGAAAGGCGAGAAAGAGTCTGTTCGCTTTCGGTAAGGTTGTAAAGCCATTTGCTGTTCGACTTCACTGAATTATAACGACGTTTTTCAGTCGCTCCAGCGGCGGTGGCATTGGCGGCGTGCTTCGCTCCAACTCCTTCAAGGGCGCTTTCCTTGGTGCTGCTGGCGGCATGCTGGCCTACGAGGCCGGCAAGTACCTCATCAAGAGCGCTATGCAGCCGGTGATGTGAGTCTTCCACGTCTCACTCAAGGTCCCTACGAGGAGAGCTTTAGGTACAACAACCGCCCGTACTACTGGGGCTCCGATTACTACCAACCGAGGCCGAACACGCAGATGTGCCGGATGTCCATCGACTCGAGCGACCCGCAATTCGGCAACGTCTACTTCCAGGACCAGTCCAGGCCCAGGGAGCTCGTCTGGGGATGCGGCGTCAATGAGGTAAAACATGAGCGTATTTGGGAACTTACCAGTATTTAATAAAGCCGCGAAAAAGATAATTTTTAAAAATGTTTAACTTTTTAACGTTTGTCTGAAGTATATTTTAATTTGAAAATTAACAAAAAAATTAATATTAACATAAATATATAAAATACAAAATCAAAAAAGCGTACCTATAAACAAAAAGGCTTAAATTTAATTCACGTTATATTTTTTTAAATTTGAAATAAAGTCCTATATCCAAACTAAATACAAAAATTTCAAAATAAAAATGATACAATTAAAAACGACAATATTTCATAAAAAACAAGTGCTTCTTTTGCAGCGCTGCTGCGGCCAGGACTGCTGCCCGATCAACGGAGGTGGCATGGTGCCCGGCAACATTGCCATGAACTCGAACGTTGGTGGCGGTCTTCCGCCGAACTGCAAGGTCAGCGGCACCGGCATCGACCTCAGTCTTCGACCGTCGCAAGCCGTCGGAGTGCGTGGAACGCTGCGGTGCAACGGGATGCCTGCGAGCGGTGTGCTCGTGAAGCTCTACGACCACGACAGTAAGTTTTCGTGTATAAAACTGATAACTACTATCGAAACAAGCCTGAAAAGTGATCAGTTTAATTTTACATGTTACGTTTAAATTAGATTTTGTTAAAAATATT
The DNA here is from genome assembly GCA_020875895.1 of Aphelenchus avenae. Taxonomy (NCBI): domain Eukaryota; kingdom Metazoa; phylum Nematoda; class Chromadorea; order Rhabditida; family Aphelenchidae; genus Aphelenchus; species Aphelenchus avenae. The sequence continues at coordinate 172,468 of JNEY01000324.1, forward strand.
ACAAATAAAAATTTAATTAGAGACCGAATTAATGCTGGAGCTAAATTTTACTTCAAGAAATTAAGAGAGTATTTCAGGCACTTTCGTGCTTTATTTCGCATTAAATTTTCGTCGTCTTTAGCCTTCACCATCGACGACAAGATCGCGTCTGGCCGCACTGACGCGAACGGCAACTTCTGCATTGCGGGCCACGCCAACGAGATCACGCGAATCACGCCGAAGTTCAACGTCTACCACGACTGCGATGATTGGCTGGTAAGCATTCGCCTTACGTTGACTCTGGCCCGAATGAGGCTAACCGTACCGGCTTACGCTGAAACGGTCGTGCCTGTCGTCGTCTCTCCTGTCCCTCGCAACAGGGCCGTACAGGACGGATGTTCGGATTCGAAGCGTTGGAATTCTCGTTCGGTTTTGGCTTTCTCATTCGTGTTTGACACTGAAATATTTGTTTTCCCTTAGTGCACGCTAGGTAAAATGACCGGCAGCTAGGCCCCAACCAGATTAATTTTTTTACGTTCTCGGTTTTACAGATACGGCTTTGGCCTGAAATTTGGAATCCGCTCGTTCCGCCTAAGGGTCCCTTGACAGTCTACTAGTACGTAGATACTTACGACGCATTTTCAGCCGTGTCAACGCAAGTTCTCGATCTTCATCCCGAAGAGCTTCATCTCCGATGGCAAAATTCCGTACAACGTGTACGACGCCGGCGTGCTCGAACTCTCCGGCAAAATGAAGGGCGAAGAACGCGATTGTATCCACTAATTCTCGAAGTCGTTCTCAGCCCTCTCATTGCCGACCACAGTCATATGCTTTACATTTTTGCATACCTTTGCATTTATCGAAATAAAATCGTACGCTTCCAGAATTTCAGTATGCCTGTCTGGACAAAGGCAGTTATAGTTTCGTAAAAATCCACGGTAAATAAACTTGCATTTTCTCTCTCCCCCCCACCCCACGGTATTGGCGAAAAGCCCCACAGTTTGAAACAAAAGGCCGAAATATGATGCCATTTACGTAAGCTGCGACTTACATGTAGTTTACGTGCAGATGTCAACAGTGCACTTTGTTTGCTGTCCAGATGCTAACCCCACAATGCATCATTATAGGCTTTTCCACTAAAATCCGTGCCGTTTTCCGTTTCTTATTACGCTCATTGTCTCTACGTGCCGTGTAAAGAGAGCGCGGTATCACGGCTCGAAGGTGCCAAAGCCTCCTGTCACGCGTTTCAACCCTGTCAGCGGAAATTCTCGATCTTCATCCCAAAAAGCTTCATCTCGGACGGGAAGATCCCGTACAACGTGTACGACGCCGGCGTGCTCGAGCTGTCTGGAAAAATGAAGGGCGAGGAACGCGATTGTATCCATTAACCTTCGAAGTACTCCTAAGCCAGCTCATTGACCGACCACAACCATATGCTTTACACTTTTGCGTACCCTCGCATTTATCGAATAAAAAACGTATGCGTTAAATTCTGACATCAACGAGAAAGAAGCAGCTGCAGCTTCTTAGAAATCCGAGGAAAATACCAGCAAACTTGTTCCCGGAATTAGTACAAAGGTATGAAGCGAAAGGCCATACATAGCATGAGGCGCCTTAGGCAATTCGAGGCAGCGTTCTGCAATGCAGCGTTGCTTTGTGGCGAGCCGCGAGCGCCACATTTGACGGAAAGAGTGCATCCGTTCAAACAGTCGTAGCAATCGATTTAAGCTCTACACACATACTGTGATAAACTGTTGCGTATACCGCTGTAGGGACTTCTAGGGAACGAAGGGAACATGCTGCGGACCTGTACTCTCCTGATGTGGACCCCTACTGTGCTGGCCCTCCACTCAGTGAGGTTTCAACTTATTGAGTCGGTATCATAGATTCCAGGCGCTTACACGAAGGTGGCGACTGAAACAAGCGGACCGTTAATTTGCATGGACACTGTTCAAGCTTGAGCGCGCCATAAACAAGTCGTCCACTTTTATCGATCGAACTCCGTAAAAAGCGAGGTATTCCAGGCGAATGTTCTTGCTAAAAGTCGTGGGTAAACGTAAATACGCGCTGACAAAAACCTGGTCATCAGCAGAAAGACCGGTCCAATGAGAGCCTGTGCGATGATAGCATAGCTCGCCACGTCGTCCAGAAACGGAGTGTTCAACTTGACAGAGAGTATCCCGTAGTAGACGACCTTGACGACTTGGAAAATCATGCCGAGCATTGTGTAAACTGAAATATGAAGTCGCTAAGATACAGTTGTTGCAACCGGTCTGAACGCTTCGGCCTATCGCTTCAATAACCGCCCCTCTGAGGTCGTTCATGAGAAGACAGCGCTGCGTTCATGTTCGAGGCCAAGCCGTTCCGAGAGCAGTTTGAGCGCCGCTTGTCAGATGGCGCCAATCCCGTGAAAGGACCTCATTTTCGATGAACTCGCAGTGTCTTCTCCTGCATTCAATGCCCAGACGTGGACTCGACTCAGACTGTCCGAAAGGCCAGAACTTGCTCGAAAAGCATACGTGGGCAAAGAGGGTCCAAGACAAAACTTTCTTTTTTAGGAAACGAGAAAAAAATTCTACAGACGACCACGCTGACGAAGCCTGACTGGTCTAGGAGGAGAGAAAATTCTGGTTCGATCCGGAATCGGCTCATGCATTTTATGCGTTGTTCCTATTTGTATCACAGCACAGTTCAACGTCGCACGAATCACAGCGCGTCATAACGAGACCACATTCTCACAACCGCTGAAAATATTAAACTTACTTAGTAAGTGGTAGTTCTCCAGGTGCTTCAGCTTACGGGGTATGTCCATTCTCTGGTAGACGATTAGCGTCCATACCTCCAGGACGCCATCGATCACCGACACAACGAAGTTCCCGAGGGAGTTCGAAGCTGCGCGGAACTGAAAACGCTTTGATGGCGGAAGGTTCTGCTGCCTATGCCTACGTATCCGGCGGCCGACCACCCGTCTTTAAAGCTTTCTTCCGGATTCACAAGGTGCCTTGTCAACAGCGCAAGTGGTCGCGGAAGGCCAAAAAGTAGAGCCAGCAAAGAGATTACGGTCATCCATCGGCAGAGCCATGCGTCCTTCCAGAGCTGAAACGTACTATCGTGTGAACCGTTCACAAAACGTAATGTTACTAAAACTTTGCTTCGAACTGAAGGCTCCGATCGGAGTAAAATGACTAATTATCATCTTCGTGCGAAGAGAACCCCCATGATCCAAGGCCCTGACACCAGTGAGGAAAGAGGTATGCAAGGCTTTAGTCATCGTTCAGTAACGCACAGACACTCGTTTTAGTACGACACTGTGTTCAGACTAGGGTTGCTAGGAGAATATTGTTTTTTTCCAAGCCTACCTTTTCTAGGCATTGAGACGCACAAAAAGAGAGAAACTCTCGGTATTTTCTGTGTTTCCGACAAATATTCTAGCTAATTAGAAGGTTCGAAGGCTTCATAAAAATTTCCGTCCCATTTTCTGGAACGTGCATAGCCCTGTTTTGTTTATGCACACTGTGCATAAACAAAACACCTGTGCATTGCACAGGTACTCTATGGCTTTTCATAAAATCCGGTACTCGGTCTCGTTGCCGTTTAACCTAGCTCTATGGTTCGTCGGCTACATGCTAGGCGGCACAATGACAACATTACACTTGCCCTTATATGCTGCAGCGGTTGCACGATAGCCGTGAAACGGTTGTAGGCAATTAGCGTGTAGGAGAACAGCTGAAAGAAAGCCGCAAATTGGTAGACGATTTGAAAAGCGACTTCGCATGCGTTACACGTCCACAGAGCACCGTAGGCTTTAAGGCGATTGTAGAGGAGCTAAACCAGAGGAAACATGAACGATATGTGCCTCTTAGACTGAGTGATTCTCCGGCAGTTCCACTGAAAAGTAATGCTTCACATGTCCTTGCGTCTTGGACCTGATATAATTTATTTCCTTAGTAGGCTTAAAAAACAACGATTTTCAAGGTTAATAGGGCAATTTTGAGAATTTTGTAAAGCCTGGTAACGGCTTTTTTCTGAAATGAATAAGTCGGGGATGGCTGAAATGTCGACCCGACAGTCGGGAGTCGAAGTCGGGTGGAGTCGTGCCGAAAACTAGTTCCGATGCCGTCCGGTCTCGTACTGGCGTGCAGCGCTCATTCCGTCCCGCAATACGGAAGAAGAACCAAACGCGGGCAAAAGCCGTGCTTCATTGAGCCAGGTATATGCTTACCGTTGAGTAGCAGAAGTAGTTCGCGCAACTGTGTACGACGTACAGCTTAAAAAAAGCCGCCTTGTACACGGCCGGCAGCTTCCGCATTTGCACCAGTATGAAGGCCAACACGCTGATGTGAAATGCAAGAAGGACGAATTCCACGCAAAAGGTGACCTTTTCGAACAGAGAGACGCGATTATCGTCAGCGTTCGCCGAATTCGCAAAGTAACCCGTTGTAGTTACTAAACTTTGTAGGAATTTGTGTGAAAACGTCGTCATGTGTAGTTCGATGCCGAGGTTTAAGCCAACGCCTTAGCCAAACCCGTACCGTAATGTACTTGGCGGTACACCTCCGTGCCGACTTCCGTTCCGTGCTTATCCCTCCGTGCCAAGCCGGGTAGTGCTCCCGGCACTGAAATTTACTGGCGCGCGGCGTTGTTTCACAGCTCATAAAAAATCTTCTATATTCTGCTTCTTTATTAGAAAAAAAGTACAATTAATGAAACAAATAACTCTTCGCCGTGCCGTGTGCCGTGCCGTGAAAAGTGGAGCACGACACGGAACGGAGCACGACTCGGCACTGTCCGACAAGTCTACCATACGGCATAGTCGACACAGAGGTATTCCAGGGGTATGTCATTTGTCCATTCTCCCGCCTATTAGGACCCCCTTCGAACAGCCAGTTTTCAGTTTCAATTTATCTTTCTTTTATCTCTCTTTCTGTATAGCAAAATCAACTAGTACCCACAAAAATACCTCGTGATTAAACGTCTGGTGCGGGCACGGCACTAGGGGTACCAGTTTGGTCTCAGGTTATGACTCACCTAGCTGCATCACGCAGGTGATGTTGAAGACGGTGCCGTTCGGACAAGAATCCTCCATGGCATTCAGTCAGGCCTCGCGGCGCATAAGACTTGAAGGTCCGACAATGCCAGTAAGCACCATACGTCAAACATCGAGTAGATACGTAAGCATGGATCTACGCTAATCGACGCCACAACCCCTCATTAGAGAGACCGCTAATCGACGAAGGCTTTCAAGAGGGCATTGCTGAAAATTACAACCTTGACCTTGTTCGGTGTTGGTCATACGAGGATTTCAGGAACACGACAAGGATATGTACTTCAAGATAGGACAGTTTCATATTACGGAAGTGGTTGAGAGTACAGTCTACTAGGCGTTAGAAAATCACAATTATAAATCAAAAAGGCCAGGTGCGGAGAACTCACAAACCGATCGACGCCTTGTTCGATCGAACCAAAAATGATCTGTACCCCGTGCCGTGCTGACCCTCTCCG
>JNEY01000325.1:0-10820 GCA_020875895.1 Aphelenchus avenae
GGAGTGGAATGACTGCACTGACTCCGGAATCAGAGTGGAAGGGAAGCGTGGCCCTTAAGTAGGCACAGACAACAGCACGAATGTGTTGGCGAAGTGACGCAGGGAATTGGAGGAAGTGTGGAGTGGAATGGAAGTAGTCGAATAAGAAGTACAACTGGTCACATATACAACAGATTGTTGCCGTGTGGGCAGCAAGCACGTAAGTTTATGGCTTTACTTTAAATTCGGGTCATTGCTGCGTTTTGTTTAATTACTGACCTTGCCTGCACCACAAGATGCAGGTGTGCCATATGGGGAACGATTCAGGTTTTTGAATAAAATGTGTCTTTAGTATTACCGCACGAGACCGTTGTATTAAGCAAACAAACATTAAGATCAAACTCGGCGGCATCGAAATGGATGCAAACGTGTCCTAAAAGGATATCGATTGGCGCCGATAATACTTGAAAAACCTGCCATCTGATCAGGAAGCAGACTCTCGCTTTTTTGTCGTCACATTTAAGGCTCTACTGATAGAATAATAAAGCGAGCGTACCGACAGGTACACTGTTCCCCGTTGCAGTTTGTGCGCAGCAATGCAAGCCGATTCATCAAGTGCTTGACCGCTTCATTCAACATATCCCCAGCCTACTCATACCGTATGGATAATTAAGACGTACTTCATCGAAGTGCTGATAAACGCTCCCGACGAGTGTGCGGATTAGGCTGCGCCTAAGCTCATACGGGTAGTCCTTACGTAGTACTGCACAATTCGTTGAGTTAGTGCGCGTCTAGATTTGTGCTTTGACCCACCGTACACATTACGGTCCGGTACCTTCTACGAAACTTGATCAAAACTTCTTTTAAAATAAAATTTTGGACATGTAAACCCTCCGTGAGGCAGGGCAGGGGTTCTTGTTATCTAGAAATGATATCGCTAAAAAAGTGCTTCGCTTGTCGTCCAGGTCGAAACAGTTGGTTATACTTGGCTACTATCGTGAGCAGTCGTACGGTCCCAAATTTCGCTATTTGACGTAAGAATGCCGATAGAGAAGGGAAGTAATTTACGAACGCTCCACGCTTGCGGCGAATAAATGTTCGAACGCGCATTTGTTCGCATAGCGGTGCTATCTGGAACGAGGACGCATCTTTGTCTGTGGAAGAGACTGAATTTCTAAGGGATTTTGAACCTTTGTTTACTGTTCTAAGCCTGACTGCAACCCTGATTTATGTGCGTCGTTTTTCACAATGTAATGTGACGATTATTCACGGCAAGCTTCTCGTGGGAGTTAGGTACATTCCAAGCTTTGCCGATTCTAACGAAGATTCTGCTAAATAACATGCTCGGCTCGTCTTAGACTAAATGCTACAACTACGTCTACGTTGATCCAGGTTTTTTTTGGTATGGTATGGTGGCGCACCCGAAAAGGGAGTGAAAAAGTGTGGAGTGCAAGCGGTAAACTATGCAAAAAGTGGGATGTTTATCAAGTTTGCTTGGTTTATTTACATCAGCAGAGAAGTTCCTCAGCCGGAGCTGCACAATATTTGACACGACGGACCAGCATAGATATGTCTGCCGTACATGCGTATGCACTATGCGGTACCGGACAATCTTGGTGCCGAAATGTTCACGGTAGCGCCTTTTCGGCAACACTTGTATCAACATTGCTTTGCAAACTTATCCCTCCGCTAGTATGTTTAACGTCAATATCGCATTTACTGTTCTCCGAGGGGTTTCAGCGATTGTAAAAGCGCTTCCGATGTTGAAGGGTAATAACTTTCGGGTTTTTATTGACGCCTGGCTGCCACGTTTTTTCGGAAGTAGGATGTCGTTCCATACCATTTTTGCGGCTGCCGTTGGCTAGCTTTAAACGCAACGGCGGTCGGACCAAAGAACCCATGTGTTCCTTCCCTAAGACGGATAATAGGTGTGCACGCCAAGGCGTATTACCCGGGGTCTAATTCAGGTTTTTGACGTTGTCGCTTATCCCTCTGCCAAACCGTCATGTTCATTTGGTGCCCCGTCGTCGCGCGAAAATCAGTAAAGCCATGTGCACATACGGCGCGTTTGACGAGGACATCAGGTGAAACTTGTCAGATGCAAAGTTCATTTCACACCGACGTAGTGGGAGTAAGCTTAAATTATCCGGCTAAACGAGACAAATTAAGGAGACGGGTAAATTTTCTAGTAAATTCTATTTATGTTCACGTAGTTATTTATCGAAGAATCCTTTCCCACAGCGGAGACATGACACCTTTTTGAACCTTTTTGCCGGCCACCATAATGCCTTAGGTAATAGCGAAATGCGCAATGGCGCAAACGTAAAAAGTGTTACTAGATTGCCGGATTCTTGCGGTGCCCGGGTGATTGTTTTATGAGCAAAATTCCCTTTATGTACCATTTCCCGCAATGGTTCCCCCGTTTATGCTGCTTAATCTACCGATAAAGCTTACGATGCCGATACCGATCAGCCTGCTGTCATCAGGTTTTTTATGTTTATCCATGCTAATAATATTTCAGCACGAGACTTCTGGTGAATGTCTCGCATATTTCGTGAGCGTTGCTAAAATTACGTCAAAACAGTTCATAGTAGCCAATGGCGGTTGTTCGACCTGTTCTTGCACGTAATGACCTCCAGCGTTGCGACAAAATGAAACGTCTTTTATGGGAAATAATCATTTTTCAGTGCAGAGGCCTAAAAGTTTTAAAAAATCTGTCCTTCTAAAGGAAATGGCGCGGTTTCAGCTGCACATGTACACTGTCTACGAAGAGAATATGTTCGGTTTCCCAGCTTACGGGTTATCAATGTCGGAATCTAAAGGGATTAAAAATCCTTCAAATCCTCGCCGAAGTGCCAGTTAGAAGTGGGAGGGAGTGCTCGCTCATCATTATTTGTACGGATATGCTGAACATTCGCAGTTAGAGACTACGTGTCGCACGCGGACGAGTCTCAGCTAATTAGACCTATGCCTATCGCACCAAATCAGCTCTTCGTTCCAGTTTTAATCATTCAAAATATGACGCTAGGTAAACACTTTTCGCCTGTGCAACCTGTGCTTAATTGGCGTCAGATAGATTTTTTCTCGTGATTCATTGGCAAAATACGCCTGTGCCGTTATGCACAAGGTGTACTGATGTTCTCAGTGCCGAAAAAATGAACGATCGGTACTCGATAGCATATTTTTGTATGAACGGCGACCGGAGATGTACAGACAAACGGCACATTGGCGGGTTTTAATAACAATAATTGCAATGGAACCTAGTCAGAGCCAAAACCAATCTTCTTCCTTTAATTGTTAATATGCTTCATTTTGTTTAACCCTACCTCAAACCGAAGCTCGACACATTTTATTTACTTGCTGTAAATGCCGTATTCCAGTGGCGTAGCTAGGATCCGGTCAGAGGGGGCACGTCATAGTAAGGGGGACCCTTACCTTCGGAAGCGGGAGTAAGGGGGACCCGCTGGAAATATCTTCGGTGCCCCTTTGGTAGTTTTCCGAAGTCTCCCTTTTTCTGCCCCACAGCGGTGTTTAACACTGATTTTGGCGGGTTTATGCCAAATAGAGCCCGCCGCAGGCGCCGCCAAAAATTGTTTTAGGGCTTTTTTGGAACAAAGTCCATCGAAAATTCAAGGCCTCAATGGGTTTTTCAGTCCCGAATAACACGTAGTTAGCTTAAATATGCCCGCCAACGAGATTTTTAGGCTTTCATGGTAAATTTGCCTTGAAAATTTATTTTGCCTTGGTCCCCCCTTACCTCGGCGGGCCTTCGGCCCGGCTCGAGGGGGGGGGGCATCCTGTGCGCCCCCTAAATACGACACTGCCGTATTCCCCGAATAAGTGCCCAGAGGAGTTATCATCCGTAATCTCTTTTTAGAAAAAAATCAAAACTTTTTAGGTTAAATAATAACTATTTTGCAGGTCTAGGACCATCCCTGCTCGACGGACTTCTTATTTCATCGCTATTTATCCAAATAAGTCATTCGTTTTGACGTCCATACACCGCGTATCGTCACGCAAAATTTTGCGAGGGAAGTAATTAGACGCGAGAATTATTCGAGGCAGGGAGTTATTCGGATATCATTTGGGACGAGCATAGACGCTGCTTAGGCCAACGACCCTGCAGCATTCACTGTCTACACAAGTGACCTGTGGCTGACCAAAAAAGTGGTTGGTACTTTTGAACATTCTTTAAGCACGAGCATATTTTTATTGCGAAAATACCGAAAAGTGGGTGTGCATAAATATGGTTTTTTTCTCTTGTAGACCTCTCGGGGGTAGGTCTATAAAAAGGCATGTTTTCATTCGCAGTCTACCTCTACATGGTGGGGGGGGGGATTCTTTTGGGTTTGAAGGTCTAACAGGAGCGGGGTTTAGGATTTATTGGAGAAAATACGGTACCTAACGTTTTTCTCCTATTTGTCGTTACAGCTCAACTTAAACAAACAGTGCGTGTGAACCACTTTCCGCCACCGTACTCGAAAGGAATTCCTCTCCATGTGTCACTCAAGCATCCTTATGAAGTCGCTGACGAATCAACCAGTAATAAACGCACCTCGGCTAGGCCTCATTGGTCACGTTATCGCCTCTGCGCAGAATCACCTGCGCAGCAGTGCTCAGTAATCTTTCCCTCGACTTTTCGTGACAGTCGAGTGGAATTTGCTGATATTCCTCGTTTTGGACACGCTTTGCATGCTCAGATGCTCGCACCAAATATGAGTTCAAAAAGGCGGATTTTTAGGTGCTACTCTGTCCTGTGTCAAAAAGTTTTTCTACTGGACACGTCGTCGGCGTCGTCGCGAACAACGTGAGCCGACGGGAACGCGGCGGAAATGGACCCACTATGCAAAGATCGCGTATTCGTTAACGAGGTCAGGTTGCGAAGCGTTCTTGGTAGCGACGGGCAAACGTCACTTGCATGGTAGTTGCAAGCGACGGTTCGCTGCCGCGAAGGAGGCTTGCTTTGTTAGGTTGTTCATCTACTCCCTGATATTCACTTTCAAAATGCACCACGCAAGATTGCTTTAACGCGATCGCGAGCGAATTGCCCTTCAATAACCGAAGATTTTCTTTTGCTGCTTGTTCAACAGTTTCCTTCCCTGGGTTAGCAGGAGGTCCTATTGGTTCTTGCAGGCCATCAACCTTCCTGCCTGTGCATAACATCACTGTCTTTCGTCCCTATACAAGGCCCGTAAGTGGTCCAGTTTAATGTTGAAAATGGAAAGATCTTCAAACGATAGCTAATAGACGATGCCGCAGCATTTAAACAATGAAGTTAGCGAATTTCAGGCAATTTCTATAGTCAAGGTTTAACCGCGGAAAAATGAATTTCTCGGCAGTTGCCATCGCCGTTTAACCGGCGCCAGTTTTACAGAGCGTAGGGATCGGCGTACCCCCTCCCGTTACGTTAAACCGTTAGGTGGACCCCCTTGAGTTACGTTAAGCCGTTATTGCCGTGATTGCCGTGATAACGTCACGGCCCGTTATAACGGCGGGATAACGGTTTTTTGGAAAAGCCGTTATCATCCCTAATAGCCGTAAAAAAACTCGTAAAAGCAACCAGAACATCAGAAAAACAAAAACTTGATTCAATAAGCGAACGAACAAACAAGGGCTGTGTGTGGAACCGTCCAGTAGTTGCAGTTAAGCAAGCGTAGACTGCAATCAAGGTCGTTATTACGATCCGTTAACATGGTCTTAGCCGTTACAACGTAACAGTTATCACGGTCCTTATAACGGCGCCGTTATGGACCCCCCCCCCCCAGTCGTTACATTAAGCCGTTTCCGTTATAGCGGCAACGGGTCGCGTAACGGCCCGTTATTCTGCGCTGGTTACTGGAGTCTTTGTCGGCCCAGCTCGACTAAGACAGTGCACGCGTTTAATTTGTTATGTCGTATAACAGCAGTAACGTCGAGTTGGACTGCTACCAATCAAGTTTCCAAGGTCTGTCAGCCGTAAGTTACTACCATCCCGAAGGAAGGGTCCTATTGTGGCTGGTACAGCGGAGGGGAATTCAGTATTTATGAATGAAAAAACAAGCTTACTCCTGCTTAGCTGTCTGGCCATCAACGCAAAAAAGCACAGTCGTCGCGAGGTTACTTCACACCAGCTCAGGTTTTGGCTTCAGGAAATTTTCCGATTCGGCACCTTTAACTCTGCTCGCGACTGCACAGCACTTTAGGCCATAAGATTAAAATGGATCCTTGCGTTCAAGTGAATTCATTGAATGATTGTAGTAAATTCCACGGTCGCTAGAGAACTTTCGTTCTAGGCTAGGGCCCAGCCAGCCGGCTCGGCCCAAAACAGCTGGGCTGTTCCAAGTACCAAGCAGGCGTCCACGGTTGCGCAAGACGACCTCGTGGTTGTCCAAGTACTTAAGAGGGTCGTTAGTGGAATCCCCATGTAAGTGTATAATGAAAACAAACAAAGCCCTGTTGAATGGTCAAGAAGTGTAATGAAGAGGGCTCCAGACTGTGTGTCACCGTCGCCCCATAACAGGCGACACTATGAGGGTGCAACTGGATGACGCGGATCGGATCGGAGATCGATCCGCGTTGCGCTAGCTTCGTGGCCAGAGGTGATGACGCTTTCGCGAGAAGTCGCGAAAGGAATGCATGGCGTAAAGCATGATCCTCACAAGCGGCAGGATGTTGTCCTAGCGGGCTTGAACGCTTGCGGCGGCGCAAGTAGCGAACGTTCCTTCGTGGTGAGAAAGGAATAAAAGCACGGAAGTGGCCGTGAACGAGATCAGTGTTCTGGGGCCGATCAGTGTCCTGGGATCAATGAGCGGCCTTCGTCCGTCGGGATCATTGGCGTGATCGGTTCGTCAGGTAATCACTAGCCTAGGTCTAGGCATGCGTCTTCGTGATGGCACCATGGCCAGTCCCTATTCTGCTATGTGCCTGTGCGACCACTGTGTGAGCGCCGAGTGCAACCTACGACAATGGGCCCAACCGCTTCGGAAGCCGCCTCTGGTCTAAGACGAGTTCCGGCCGCACATCACCTTTTGTGTAAAAATGAAATCAGGAAGGAACATAAGCATGGACATGCGCGCGTCAACAATGTGATAGTCACGGCTTTGATTTTCTTGTATTACTAATTAAAAATTATCTGGTAAACTATTCAGGCAATTTTTCCGGAAAAATATAACGGATTGTTTTTTTGGTTGACCCTTTTTCGGGCCTTGGCCTTCGGCTGACACCAAGAACGATCCTCTACATTTTCGCATTTCTATATAGTATGAAGTGTCTTTTCGTTCATGTGGTGACTACTCCTGTCCGAAGCGTATCGAGGACAGGCTGTGCAACGCGAAACAGCTTCCTATATAATCAGGTTTTGTTATACAATTGAGAAACCTCTTGACGCAATAACGATTCCGGAAGACAGCTTTAAAGTCGCACTTAGTGGCTAAAATGATCCTGCTAAATCTGCCAAACTCTGCGAAAAGAGAGTTGTTTTGGCCTTCCAACTGGGCTTTTTTGAACAAGTCTTTTCTGCACTGCAAATTCTTTTTTTTTCCATTCTGAGATGCATGGCTCGCTATGGCGTGTGAGCAGGAAACCGCGGACTCCCCCCCCCCCCCCCTCCCCCCTCTCTCCTCTCCCCCGCATATGACTCACTGTGAAAAAACGGACGTTATTTTTGGTTTTTCCATGCAAGAGAACACACGGGGGCTCTAACTTTGATGGAATTTCTTGCCGTCTTGGACACACCCACCGCCATAATATTACCCCTGGTAGCAACATCCGTGTTTCCCGTACTGAAGAGAAGCATAACTGGCTTCACTTCATGTAGACAACATAGTTCATTGTCCAGTTTTGCTAAAAGGAATATTTTTTACGTTGTCTGGCTAATAAGAATAATTATACGATCGTGACAAAGCCAAAGTTCAAAGCAGCGGCATCTGAAGTCTACAGGTTTTTTGAGCGATTTGGAGCGGCGACGGCGTTATTAATCACTAGTGCGAGTTCTGCGTTAATCCAGTATTTGCTGATATTTTCGTCACTGTGGTCGGCCCTTAACGAAGTCAGGTGGGACAATCTAGTATGCCACGACGAAAACTAAACAAGAGAATGCATTTAATAAGAAAGGTTGTCGGATACGTGCTATAGAGGGACCGCTATTGAGCGGGCATACGCTAAAGGGGCCCGGAAATTACCAGCAAACATTCGCTGTAGACGTCGCTTCTTTGAAGAGCCCTGTTATGCTCGTAGGCGAAAATAGGCATTTGCATTTAGTCGGGTCGGAAGTCATACGATACGGCAGACACCACATTAATAGTAGTCTAAGCTAGTCTTCGGTCCCCCATTAGAATTTCATGGAGCGAAGAACTGAACGTCAAGAAAGCCACAGAGCTAGCTAAAAAAATTCCAGGAACTGTTCTTCCGCGCTTGATTTTGGTAGAGCATCGAGAACGATATCACCCTGAACAGCGCTTACGACGTGCATCTCCTTCCCATCCACATGCTAGCTGATTTCTACTTGGTACGCATGACTTGATTGATGCAGGCCAATATAATGGCTTGATGCATGCCTTTTTGTGTTTCTGCCCAGTATATCGTACGCTCCATGACACCTAGATCTTAAATTTTCTCACTATTGCCTGATACCTGATTACGGTACCACGTCCGCTCCTGTAAGCCGTTCTAGATTTCATGGTGGTTCTTTCCCCTCCGTCAACCTGCTTTTCAAGTCTGCCCAGGTCTTTCAGCGAAAATTGTAACATTTGTTTTTGACGCATGCCTTTTCAGTCATAAGAATTGCACCGGCCAAGTTAAATTCGGTTCAATTCTCAATGTTCGCAACCAAGTGAAAGCCCTCATGAATTTTCGGTGTCCTGGGTAGGACGAGAGAGTAAAAAGTATCGTCCGAGCAACAGCGTATGGGGAGCGTCCAGAAAGTCGGTAACCATCACAGGGGAGAGGCGGGAGGTCAGTTCGCTGATTACAGGGGGAGGTAGGTCAAGGCCATGATTACGTAATCAGCACTAGGTAAAATCAGCCCGCCGCTAGGCGCCGCACAGAGCGAATTGTTTCTCAAATTTTCACCTAAAATTTCGTTGGTGTCGCCTGCGGTAGGCTGTTTTTGAACTAAGTTTTGAACATACTTCGACCAAAATTTGCCCATTTTTCGCCTAAACTTTTGTTAATGTCGCCTGCGGCGAGGAGTCAAGGGTGTCCCGGAACTGAATTTTTTCTTCATTTCCGAGACTGATCCCGGCCAAATTTAAGCGAAAAATTTGACAATTATAGTGGGGGTTATGGGAATTTGCTTTGGCGGCGCCTAGCGGCGGGCCATTTTAGCTACCGCTAATTGGCGTGTTTTGACAAATTTTCCGTGACTCTTCGGACAAATTTTCCGTCTTTCTGACCAAAATTTCACTTTTTTGCCACAGATTTTTTCCAAAACTTCATGACGTGAATTACTAAATAAAGAAGGTAAACAAAGTACCTTTTAAGCATAATAAAGCGTCCCCCATCCCATATTTGAGATTCCTAGATTTGGACAGCTTAAAATCCGATTTTACAGGTGTAATATCACAGGGGGAGGGGGGGGTCAGACCCCTGATTATATTTTGATTAAGGGGGTCAAAAAAGGGCGTTGTAATGATTACAGACTGTCTGGACGGTCCCATGCGCCTTGGCTATTCACTGTCAGCCGAGTGCTCCAAACCGGATCGTTTGATGAGATTCGAAAAGCTGGCACCTTCCTTATTTGCTGAGCTTCGCTGAATCTTCCAACGCCGTGACATAAGGAACGGGTTTTTATGCTAGTACGGTAAAAACAGTAGCCGCTCTAAGTTACCCATGCATGTACCGCTGATAGCGACAGCGAACGGTGACGAAGCACATCGATATCCATCTCAAATGTCCAGTTTGAAAAAAATAAATAAAAATAAGTAAGATTATCAGTCTAGGTTTACTGGGTCATGACCAGTGGTGCACTGATTGCAAGTACCGGTGCGCTGCGCGAAAGCGATTTCTTCTTGTCGTTGCCTGCTTCGTATATTTCGGACATAACAGGTTTTTTGTATTCAAAAGCCGTCAATACTACCTGCGTCTGCTTTACGATTCAAAATGTTTGAAACGCATTCTCCCTTATTGACTGATTACGTATGTGAACAATGGCGCTGGCACAGTTGGTAACCACATTGCACAATAAGTTGCTTCTTATGACTGGAACAAGGCTAGTCAATACTACGCGTGTGGATACCGGCGGACTGCCAGTCTGAAAAAAACTGCGCTGTGTGCCCTTTGAGCGGGTCAGAGAACAGGTTTTTTGTATTGCACTGCGTATGATTTCAGCAGGAATGTGGCACCTTGTGAGAAGTCACGAGATCGTGTCACAAAAATAGATGCTGGACACGGGCCTTTGTATCTTTGCTTGCACGCTACGCTGCGTGTTCCTTCCGCGTGCAAGACAACTTATTGTAAGTACTATTTAGTAAATTGCAAGCACTATCTAGTACTTGAAACTTTTTCGTCCCTGGCATTCATGCTCATAGTCTTCAGACACAGACACGATTACTGTGTAAACATAACAACCCTGTGGGTCTACCTCTTTCGTCGACGGAAAGGAGTGTCCCTGCTGCCTGGGTTGTTACATGCGGAATTTATCATTCATCGAGTATTCCTGGCCACGTCATCAGCCCAGCAGCCCGTACCATCATCGTCCAACACCAACACTTATGACTGATTTTTTGCTTACAACTGCTAAAAAAGTATTTAAAACTTGCTTTGTACTGCGCCTAAAACTCGATTTTTCAAGTGAAATTTTACAGAGGAAGGGGGGGGGGGGTCCGACCCCTGATTACGTTTGATTACATGGGGGGGGGGGGAAA